>JAOTAX010000007.1:30534559-30545510 GCA_025629825.1 Erythroxylum guanchezii
GTTTGGGAATTGAAATTGGGTGGGCGTTTTTGGTTTGAATAGATATACGCCTGGATAGGATGCAACTCTGCTAAATTTGGTCACTTATATGCTTCCGCTCCCACTCTTTACGACAATGTGAGTGTTACCTGTATCCTTGGAGGACCTTCTGATAATACGGCCTCTTGGATTCCTTGGCGTTTAGGTATTGTTTGCATTTATATAATCAACTCATTACCAACAACCCCATTCTCTTCGATTTTAACTTGTTCATATACAACAGTGTTAAAAATCTGGCCTCACCGCCATTCTCGCTTGCAACATCCCCAAGAACAGTCCAATGCTTGAGGTTACGTCTCTGTCTCTCTCTGAACACAGTTACATTAACTTCAACCAACATATATTTATAATGTCCTTTTATGTTCACGTCTCAATTGTGTATGGAAATATATATATCATTTTATGCTGATGAGTTAGGGTTCTTGGCTTTTCTTGATTTTGCTATCTCTTTCTTGATTCTGTTGTTAGGCTAATGCTGAGAAAAAGTTGGTGGAGAAGCTAATCCAGTTGGGCTATACTAAACCTAAATCCCAATTATTATCCTCTTAAGTCTTAACACATACAGAAGATACATCCTTCCATTTGATACACACCATGTGCCTACATATAGTGTTGCTATGTGGACAGAACACTTGGAGGAAGTCACAGATTCTCTTTACTTCGTTGTGCTAGACCTGCGACTCCCAGATTGAAAGCACCTGGTGCTGAATATGAACTCCAAGATTGACTGCGCCTGATGCTGAATAGAAGGTTGTGATACTTTGTTAAACTCTGTGCACGATAATTTTCTCAATTACATCGCATGATTGGCATATGCTTATGGTCTAGCATCTTCTGCTCTGTTTTCTGGTTATGATGTACTTCTCTTGTGCATGTATAAGTTACAAAAAGGAACATTGATTTGCTCTAGTTATCTTTTGCTTATTTGAATTTTTCATTATCAATTTCTCTATTTTGGTTATCTTTACCCATTTGAAGAGTTTTGGTCATGAATACTTTGAAATTGATGCTTGGTGTTTTATTAATCTCAGTTCATTGTTCACAACAAAGGAATTCTTTGAAGGAAAATAATAACAATTAATTTATCCGACTTTGAAGATTATATCCTTTCAGTAATAGTTAGCATAGATGCATTTGAAATTAAATCATTGTGCAAAAAACACCATAAGAAGAAACATGTATTGTAGGATTAATTGATACCTTTTGCTTATTAAAGATTAAAGTACAATGATAAAAGAAATGACATTTTACTAGAGAAGTTATGTATTCCCAAATTTGGATAACAAGGGAAGATGATCCACCAAAAAGTAGTAACATGTTGTGACCGTCAATTCAATGAAATAGAACCATGTTTTTGACCAATAAGGATTTATATACAAGACTGAAACTATTCCCAAGAGTATAATGGTGAATGTAACCCAAAAACTTATCTGAAAAACTTCCTTGTCTATGAAACCATCATCATCTGTATCATTTGTAGAACTCTCTTTTGTCGATGACAATACTGTTGGAGTGCAATTCTTGGGTAAGGGTAATCCACAGAGAAAAGGATTTCCTCGATAGCTGCTTTCTTCAAATGTTGCAAATTGTGCAACTCTTTCAGGCGTCTTGCCAGAAATATTGTTATAAGCCACACTGAATACTGCTAAAGATTTTAACTGTACCAATTGAGGAGGAAGTGTTCCATTCAAGTCATTGTAGGACAAATCTAAACTTTCCACTTCAGTCATACTAGAAAATGACAATGGAATATGTCCTATCAAATTATTATGAGATAAGTTCAACGTCTTCAAGCCTTCTTTGATTCCGATTTCAAAAGGGATTGGACATGTCAAGTTGTTACTTGAGAGATCTAATCCAATGAAATTTATATCATACATTCGATATATGCCGAATTGGTAAGTGTTTCCCTTCAGACCAAACTCAAGAGTTCCATCAGTTGCAGGTATTTCATAACCTTGAGATGTTTTGGTTATACTGTTTTTGACTGAGAATGTGCCAAGCCTATTATGGGAAAGATCAACGAATCTTAATTCATTCATCATCATCCATAGATAAGTTGGAATCTCACCTTCCAAGTGGTTGTGATTTAGTAGAACATATCTCAACCTGTTCAAATTCTCGATCGAATTTGGTATGCCACCAGTTAAATAATTATGGCCGAGATCTAGTGTGATCACTGTAGAGTCGGTAAATACATTGGGAAAAGGTCCTTCAAGTCTATTATGGGATAAATGAATGTGTGAAGCTTGTGGAGGTAAGAATATTGAGGGTAGGCTTCCAGAAAAGTTATTGTGTGACAGATCCAAAATAGAAAGAGATGACATAGATCCAATCCACTCTGGTATGTTGCCAAATAATTTATTGTCGCTCATCATCAATACTCGTAGAAGAGAACAATTGGATAAGCTATTTGGAATCTTTCCAGTGAAATCGTTCATGGGCAAGATTAAATGTTGTAGCATTGGAAAATACCTTGGAATGTCTATAGGAATTTGGCCATAAAATAGATTGTTGGAAATGTCCAAGTAGCTCAAACGATGAGGATAAATTGTAAAACGCAACGTTCCTAAAAGAGAACAATTTTCCAAAATAAGGCGTTCCAAATTTGTATTATTGTCTAGTAACCAATCTGGAAATCCGACTCCCCTCATTTGAATATCGGAAAGATTAAGAATTCTCAATTCGTGCTGATGGTGTAGAAATTTGGGAAATGATATCCCTTCTTTCCCATATGTAGAGGACAAACTAAGTTCTTCCAACTGAAACTTAGGAGTCAAATTATTATCAACCCCACCACTTTCCACATACACCTTGTTTCCATCGACATATAAAGACTTGAGTTTAGAATGATTGAGAAATAGAGAGAGTGATATTGGAATTTGAAACTGATTATTGGAAATAGATAATGACTCAATAGATGTGAGACTCTTCAAAGGAGACGCAGATATATTTCCAGAGAAATGATTGAAGGACAGATCTAAATGTTGAAGAAGTGTCAAATTCGTCAAACATGGAGGCAAGGTGCCACTAACACTATTGTCTCGTAGGTCAAGGTCTTGGAGATTCTTCAACTTGCATAATTCTAAAAATAAATTGAGAAGAGATTAGAGAGGAAAAAAAAATTAATTCTTCATAATTTAACTTAACTAAACAAAAATTACCATCCATACTGCCGGCGAGCTTAGAACTCCTCAACCATAAGGTTTCAAGTGAAGTAGTATTTGCAATGAAATTGAGGAAGCTATTGCCCACGACGCTATAACTCAAATCTAACCAATTCAAGTTATCGAAATGGGGGAAACCTAAAAATCCACACCACAAAAAATATTTTATATATAGATGTAGGTTTCGATAATAGCCTAATTTTTAGTTGTTGAATTTTTTTTTGCATTTCTTCAAATTGTAATCATTTATTAATTTTTTAAATAACATATTTACTATTCAAAATGATAATTTTACATATTCTTAGAAACAAGATGATTAGAATTCTAAATAATAATTTAACTTTAATCATCCTTAGTTATTAACAAAGAAAAATTACTCATGAATTTGATCTAAAGTAAGTGTAGGATTAATCGAAAGTATTTTACTACTTACTTTGAATGCTGAGTGTGTCATAGTTGATGCCTATCAAGGTCAAAGATCTCATAGATTGAAGTGTTCCAACCGATAAGAGAGAGTTTTCATCCATGTCTGAATTATAGATTGACAACTCTTCCACTTTATTTAGACCTACATAAAATGGAGAAAAATAAATCTTAAGACAAAATTATAATTTAACAATTGCATAGTTTTAATAATTAAAACATTTAATTACAAAATTTAATGATATTTTTAATTACCTCGTGGAAATAGTTCTCCTTTTAATATAACAGAATGCATACTAAGAGACGCAAGGTTTTGGAATGCTTCTAATGACTGTGGTTGGAAGCTGCTTTTCTTCCAGAAGAAACAGCCAAGCTCAAGGGTACTTATATTGCTTTGAGTTTTGATATCTATCATCAATAATAACATTATTTTATATAAAAAAATAAGCAACATATATGTTAGAATAATATTTAATCTATTCATGCCTCTCACCCATATTATTAGTAGGTAGTATCCAAACATTTTATACCCAATTCAATTAATGCCGTTCTTTAGATAAATTAAAAATGAGGAGGAAGAGCTTAAGAATAATAAAAAAAGAAGTTTAATTAAAAATAGATTTTTAAAAATTAAAATTATTACCTTTAGAAGAAACAAACTTCTCAATATTATTCCCGTTCAAGTATAACTCCTTCAAGTTAGGTATATTGACCAAATCTAGCAAATAACAAAAAAGATATTAAAGAAATTTCACAATTATTATGATTAAAAATTAAACTACTTTGTTAGCTTCAATAAATAATATGATAAAACTATTATTTATAAGAAAATAACAAAAAATAATTATTGTACCTTTAACATATATTGATCCATTCAATTCAGTCTTCCTCAGTGATAAAATTTGTAGGGATTGAAATCCATAAAACATTGATAAAATGTTATTGCCCAAATAATTACCATCCAATTGAAGGCTCTCCAAATTGTTTAGCCTTTGCAATCCTTCAAAGCCTGCAATACTTACATGTTTGAACTTGTTTTTAAAAAAATTAAATTGTCAAGATATGAAAATCCGTCAAACCTATATCAGAGTTTGACTTACTAATGAAAAGATGATTTTAGATTGTGATAATAACAAAAATAAGAACAACCTTCTTTCTTTGCGCAGCAAATAATGTTGTTACCGCTTAAATCAAGACTTCTGAGTTGTTGAAAGGGAAGGAACACAGAAGCATTGAAGTTCCATTCTCCTAAACTCTCATCTCTAAAATTATAAAGATGCAGCTCATTGACTCGTCCTGTTGTGAGGTCGCACCTAACTCCGATCCAATTACAACAGTTGATATTCATATCCCATGAAGGCCAAGATGTGCCGTTTGAATAATTGAAGGAATGTTGGAGCTGCAACAGTGCGGCTCTCTCCTCCTCCAAACAGCCATGGGAGCTCGACCATTGTAATAGTAATAATAATACTATCATAATAATCACTTCTTTTTGCAACTTCGTATAGTAATCTGCTCTCGCCATTTGTACTGATCGACCAGTGCTCTTGTTGCTTTTTGAACAAATGATGCACTGCCACAAGCATTTTATAGCACCATACTAATTATGACGGTGACCCACCTTATGTGGAAGTTTCTGAAGACCAAGAAAAAAGGGGATGCATACATAAAGTCTTATAACTTCAATCAAGTCAGGTAGAAATTTCAAAAACGTGTATAAGACCATCCACCATACTAATTATGACGGTGCCCACCTTATGTGGAAAATTTTCAAGACCAAGAAAAAAGGGGATGCATATATAAAGTCTTATAACTTCAATTAAGTCGTGGTAGAAATTTCAAAAACATCTGTATAAGACCATCCACCATACTAATTATGACGGTGACCCACCTTATGTGGAAGTTTCTAAAGAGCAAGAACAACGGGGATGCATACATAAAGTCTTATAACTTCAATTAAGTCAGAGTAAAAATTTCAAAAACATGTGTATAAAACCATCCATTTATTTCTTGTGAAATAGTAAATAAAAATAGGTTTTGCCAAATTTTTATGGATTCCTTTCATTAATTTACCAATCTTACATAATCGTCATTTTTTCTTAAAAAATTTGTGGTTCATAAAATATTTGATGGATTCCTTTTATTAATTTATGCCGTATTATATATATTTTTATTATGTTAAAATTAATGCATTATATAAAATCCTTATTGCATAATAATGTCATTTTTGCATTAACTTAAAATTGACACAAGGTTTACATTGTTAGGTTTATAAAACGTGATAAGGATGTACTAAAAAGCTAAATAATCATAATTCATCTTTACTTATATTCCAAACAAAAGTTAAAAAGTAATTAATTTTGATATATTTTATTAAAATATAAACTATATAATAGTAGTTTCTTATAAAATTGATAGGTTAAATATTTATTAAAAATTATATATTCATAATTAAAATTAATTAAATAAGAGAAATTTAAGAGTCATATAGAAGTCTTAACTTTTCATCTCTTCTGCATTTAATATGGATCAAAAATTAAATAATTTAAATACAATTACAATAATACTAAATTCTTTAACAATGTTATTTTTCGATAAAGAAATATTAATATAATCTTTTCCTTTAACCAAAGGATAATAAGAAAACGCAATAATTAAAAAAATCGCCAAACAAAAATGCAAGGTGCCACTAATATTATTGACTCCCGGAGATTAATATAGCTCATTGACACCGCCTGCTGTATCAGTGCATACAGCTCTTTCCCGTTCACAACAGTCCATATTTATGTCCCATTCACAAAAGTTACAATGATTCGGTAACTTTTCTTTCATCTAAATGATTTGATGGTGATCTCTTAACGTGTATGTTTGGAGTAGACTTCAGACTTTTTAAACAATAATTCATCCTACCAATGTGATTTGGCATCAGAAATGTATTGAGATGCTAAAGTGATGATTACTTTATAAACGAGGAATTGCACTTAAACCTATTAAGGATGCTAGAATCTCTCTTGTCAATATCATCTGACCCATTATAATGTCAAAAGATTTTATAGACATTATTAATCGAAATTTAAGAAAGAATCATCTTGTAAGATTATTTAAAAAAATAATTAACTAATAAATATAAATTTTAAAAGTAAAAAATATTGACGTGGTAACTTTTTGTTTCATATAGATGCGCTGGTGATGATCTCTTAACGTGTACGTTTGGAGTAGACTTGATTTCTTGATCAATAATTCTAACATTGTCCTTTAATTTTTTGTCCAAAAAAAAAAACATTGTCCTTTAACATTAGACGGTAATGCTAAGTGATGGCTTTAGTCTTTAGTCTTTAGTTGACTGACTTTATTAATGATCTCTTAACGTGTACGTTTGGAGTAGACTTGACTTCTTGATCAATAATTCATCCTTTAGCCTGTGATCTTAAGTGATGGCTTTAGTCTTTAGTTGACTGACTTTATAAATGATGAACTACCACAAACATTTTTTATAGCGGCTCATCTTACGTGGATTTTTTGAAGACCAAGAAAATGTGGATATAAAAAATTTATATTTAGTTAAATGAATTATTATTTAATATCGAAAAAAATGAAGTACAGCGTAGGGAAATTCAAAATAAATAAAAACATTGAAGTGCAAAACGAAGAAACTTAAAAATGATTGCTTTTTTATTGATTGTAAATTTAGAGTAAGCTAAAAATTAAGGAGATAAATCCTTGATTTTTCATAAGTCGATCCAACTCCAAATACATTTTCCTATGATTATTTGGTCGAAACGAGGTCGTCTTCTAAACCTTTGTGAGTTGGATTTATTCAAAGTCCAAAATGTTATGCAATAAGGTGGTTGTTTACTTTCCTTTTCTACAATGGTTTTTATAAAGCTATCATTAGTCTAGTTATCATTGCAAAAATTATAAGGAAAAAATATTAATATGGAGTTAAAAAACTTCTCCAATGAGCTGGTTGTTAAATCACACAGCAGCAAAATGGTATACATTTAAAATGTTAATCATAAATCTACTAGATACAAAATTAGAAATATCAGTTCATAATTCATACTTTTAAGAACTACGTCTAACCAGGAACTATACTAAATGTGATAAATTAAAGGGCTTCTGCTACCAGATGAAGCAATTCAATTTCAGTGAACCTTCTCCACAATTCCTTGCAAAAATCTGAATTGCTACACATAGAACAATGTCAATCCAACTCCATTCCAATCTACTTTATCAATCAACTAACACTCCCTGCTAGGAACTCGGCAAACAAGCAGCCTCAGCCCCCAATCCACTAAACAAGTCATAGACATACAAATTCTTGAGAGGCAGAGCAAAGAACTTGTTTTGCTAACTCAATCCCGTGAATATATTCTGCAAACAAGTAGAATTGCATCCTGACAAGGAAGACGGTTAAAGCAAGATAGGTCAAAATAAGTGGTCCGCGTTGGAACCCCAGAAGCAAACTGATCATTGCACTTCAAAATAAGCACACTGTTATGCACGAAAAAGATAAAAGGTTATGCATAATGGGTTGAGAATAAAAACCCGACACGGGAAGTCTTCCTTTCCAAGACCAACAGAAAAAAAAATTGATTTTGTGGCTAAAGTAAGTGTAGTGAGTGCTTAATGAACAGTAATGGAAATGAAACCCAAACCAGAGAAACAGTGGTGATTGATATTGATATTCGGAAAAATTACAGCGTATTTTGCTCAAATCAACGAAGAAAACAAGAAGGGGGATGAGAAAACATCAGAGAAAATGATGAGAGAGAGAGACTGCAAATTGCATAACAGAAATGTCATAACTAACTTCGATACCACCTTCCTTCAAATAGCTGTCCTATTGCGTGCACACCGTTAAACATTCTCTGACCTGTTCGTAGCTGAAGCGGACGTCAGTATATAATCCTTCAACCTTCTGGAAACAGTCCTTGACCTTGAGCTTCTTCTTAGGGCCTGTGATTCATCATTAGTAGTATGCGGCAGCAAGGATTTATTCATAACAGCAAGCTCATTGAACCAAGTCCAAACAATAACTCGCAAAACAAACAGACGAAAAACTAAAACAAGCCATAAATAAAAGAAAAGGAGAGAAAAGAATCTCACTTCAGTCGATCAAGTCCAGTGATGCGTTCCTCTTCAGCCAAAAACTTTGCCTTCAAAGACTTCCCCTCATCCTTTTCGTTTCACATCCTTCTCTCTCTCTTTTTTTTCTTTTCTGGGCGTGTGTGATTGAATCGATGAATGTTCGATTTTGAAATACTTGTTTTAAAATTTTGTTATAAATTGGAGGTTTTTGGTTTTTATTTTTTTACTTCCTGATCTTTTGTTATCATTGGGGATGCTCCGATGCTTGATTTTGTTGATTCACTCTTGGGAAATCTTATGGAATTATGTGATGTGAATGAAGCCCCTATTACTAATTAGGTTTTAGGTGGATTTGTATTGATTTCGCATGTTGTCGTCGTCAAAATGTCCATATTTTTGTTCGTTTCAGAATTAACTTTGGTTACTTCTATTCTTTTTGATCTATCCATGAGGTTTCTTCGCTGATTAACTAGTCTCAACTGCTTGTTCTCACTTCTTTGTATTGAGTTGCTACCATATTTATGCAGTGCGCCAAAACCTTTGTCATTGCCATCAATTACTCACTATTCTAATTGACGAAGAATGGGGAGTTTATGTCATAGAGAATGGTCATCTTAACTTAGTATTGCTTTATGGAAGCACTAATTCTGCACCTGGAACCATTAGTTGGTTCATAGACGAAGCTACACTAGGCGCCTAAAATTTATAAAAATTAAGTATTTTAATTTTTAATTAATATATATATATATAAAAGGATAGAGTTATTTAAAACTTAATAGTACACTGAAAATCTTGAAAATATTTGAACCTTTCTATTCTAAATTCCTGACTCCGTCGTCACTGAGTCGGTCACTTGGGTGATGGAGCACCTTCCCGTTGAAGTCATTGGGAACATATTGTCTAAGCTGGGAGGTGCAAGGGACGTCGTGATAGCCTTTGTAATGAGATCATAAGTCCTCACATCTTGCTTATGAATTCAAGAAATTCAATAGATACAATAAGCTCCGAGCCAAATTTCTAGGCGATATATTAGTGGTTGTGGTTGAGAACAACAAAACATCAGATTTTGTTGTTGAGTCGTCTTGGATATTGCCGGAGGTTTGGTTGTATTACGTGGATTAGAGAAGCCACTGGTGCTGATTGGATAAAAAAGTGTCATTTTGGTGCTTGTTTGTATTGCTACTGGAAACTAGGGGCGTTTAGTGGTCGTTGTTGTGAGTTGTTTTGGACTGGTGTGAGCAGTTACCACTCGTCGGAGAAGAAGTGCAGCTGGTGGATGTGGCTCGCCATAGAGGAGAGGTACAACTGAGGCTGAGCTTGCAACATGAGGAAGTGTTTGATTACACGCTGCTAGCATGTCATGGTGAGACGCAAGTATGACCGCTCCTCCATGTTGCGACTAGGTCTTCATTATAGTTGCACCTACTGACAGCTGGCGATAACGGAGGCTGCTGGTTCCATGGGAATGCTAGATCTGGGTAGCGATCTGTCACTGACGATAGGCTACTGTATCACACCCTGTCGCTCCAATTTATTGTTTAGAGATTTAGGTTACAAATTGAGAACGACTAGCGAGAGTGATTTCGTTAGGATAGGTTATGTTGTTCAAAACGATTTTGACTTGTTTGATTAATGGGAGTCTGGCAGTATTATGTCAGCAAACATAACGATTAGTATAATTAAAGATTTTGAAATTTTGAAATTTTTTATTATTTTTTAAAGTTGAACTTATAATTAAAATTTTGAGTTTTTTTAATAATTAAACTTTTAGTCAAATTAAAAAACTATTTAAATTTAATTTCGTGTTATAAGATTTTGAGTTAAAAAATTAATAAAAAATTAAATAAAATCAGTTTAATAAAAAAAGGGTAATTCGATTGTTTATATTTATATGTATTATGAATACCCACAATGGCTTGATGTATTATAATCCAAGGGCCTAAGTATATTTAAGATTGTGGGCCTAAGCCCAATCACTAAAAACTAAAAGGAAAATGAATATGATGCGATTCTCGAGAGTTTTGAGGAGAGAATCATCTTCGTCGTCCGAAACAAAAAGGAGATGGAGGATGATACGGTGGCGGCGGATGGAGTGATTGAGCATTTGGATGCACTAGTCAGCGGGAATGGGTCTCTCACTAATCTTAATCTTAAGGAGTTAGCTACTTCTTCCTGTTCTTCTTCTTCAAAAGACCATGACTTGGTGGCGGTCACTTGCTTCACGGAGATAG
>JAOTAX010000007.1:30551519-30564833 GCA_025629825.1 Erythroxylum guanchezii
CAAATTTCACATCCAAATTCAACAGGTCTGCTACTAACTGATTAAACATAGTGATATGTTCATTCATAGTAGTACCTAGTCGATAATCAAATCGAAACAGCCTTTTCTTCATAAGGAGCTTATTCTGACCACTCTTTTTCAGAAATTTGTCCTCCAATGCCTTCCACAATTTGTGTGCGGAAGTCTCGTTCTTGAAAGCATACTTTTGCTCTCTAGACAAACATGATCGAATTGTTCCGCATGCCAACCGATTTATGATACTCCAATCCTTATCTTCTATATATTCTGGTTTCTCTTCTTCAATAGCTATGTCAAGGTCCTGTTGGAAAAGGGAATCCAGAACCTCGCCTTGCCACATGCCAAAATGACCAGTACCGTCAAATATTTCCACCGCTAACTTCATACTTGACATTGGAATCCTCTGCTATGAGGAAGTCGATGCCGCTTGTGTCATATTTGTTGTCTCCCCAGTTGCTGGTGAATTTACAGACGTCATTACAGACTCAAATAATAGTATTCAATATTACAAATATTACAAACAAGCCAATGATGAACCTTCGGCTCTGATACCACTTGTTGGAAAAATCGGGTAATTTTTTCCTCTAAGATAAGCAACTAGTGAAGTGAACCAAATCAGTAATACCCAGGAAAGACCGCCGAACGGACTCCTAAGACAGTATTACCATTCCACATAAAATCCCAGGAAAGAGCGGAGGGGTCACAAACGGTCCCACTTAAAATCTGGCCTCCTAGACAGAATTACGTGCACGGTGTATTTATCACAACTTAACCCATGTACACACATGAATAGTAAATACATCCAAATAATTAAACACAACACTATAAATATACTCGAAAAATAATATTGAATACTATAAATGCGGAATAAATAAAAGGGATAAGGAAAGAACACATCCGAAAATTGATAACGGAGTTCGGCCAATCTTGCCTACTTCTCCGAGCACCACTTAAGGCAGTATGCTCTTATTAAGAAGAGAATACTAAATTTGATATGTATACAAATTTTGAGTATTTATCAAATTTTGGGATGATTTGATAAGGGAGGGGGAGGAGTTATTTTATAACTTCAAAAACTCCTCCCAACTTCATCTCTTCCCAATATGGGAGAGATATTGTGCCAAAAAAGTCAAAAAAAATAACAAGCCTTCAAAGTCAAAATAATACAACAACACATCCACCGGAACATACGGATCTCAGCTACCAACAACTTTCTTGTTTGTTTATGTTTGATAGGCCAACATTTCGCTCCATATAACATAAATGGCCGAATCACCATGCTATAAAATTTCCCTTTAAACTTTAATGAAATCTTTTTATCACATAAGACCTCTGATGTGCTTCGTCATTTAACCCATTGAGATCTGTTACGATGGACTATATTGACTTCGATATTACCATCACTCTGAATGATAGATCTGAGGTATTTAAAATTCGATTTTTATAATATGACGTCAGTATCAACTGCTACCGCTACCCCATCACCATCTAGTTTTCTGAAAAATTATATTTTAAGTGCTCCGTCTTAGACATGATCTTGAATTATACACATACTAATTTGTCAATTCGAGAGATGATTCGAAACTCTCAATTGAGAAATGTTTACTATTCCTATTTTGAAAGATTTTTTATATAAATTAATTAATTGAAGAGAATTAAACGAATTACAAATATAATTTATGGATCAAATTTTAATAGGGGGACATTGAGGCTACCACTTAAAAGAACCCATTCACTATTGAATAATGAAACGATAATTTAATTCTCGAATTGTCCACTAATTCAATAGTGTGTTTAGTTACACTTCATATGAAACAAGAACAGAGGAAGAGAAAAGGACGAGAAGATGGTGGGGAAATAGCCCAGTAACATTGTTTATTAAAATTTGAAGAGTTTCATTTATCGAATATCTTAAAATTATTGCACGAAACTTTGATAACTTCATCACATCCGAGGGTTAAAAAACTGGATCGGACCGGCCGGTCCAATCAGAAATAGTCTGAATCGGCCATGTGTCCGGTTCGATTTTAATTAATAATCCTTGAATATAAAAACCGGCCGGTTTATCAGAGAATCGGCCGGTTTTTATACGAACCGGTTATTTGATAACCGATTATTTGATACCAATACAAATTGTTATCTCGTCTTCTCTCCTCTCTTCTCTCATCTCACAGATCTCAGAAAGCCTCCATCGCCGCTTCCCTTTTCTCTCTTCTCTCTTCTCAGATGCCTCTAGATCTGGTGACTCCTGAGTGAGATCTAGTGTTGGCTTGTGCATTCAACTTCTGGGTTTTCTGTTACGGGTTTACTTGCTTGAGTTTTGTGGTGAAGTAATCAACTGAGTGGTTCTTGGTTTCACTTAGTGATATGTCGCATGAGTGCTTTGAGGCTGATGATTGAAGAACTTTGGGGGTTGTGGCTGAAAACGATCGTGTTTTGTAGCAAAACCGACTTCGGTTGAAAATTCAAGAAGTGGGTTTCTTGCGGGTTCTCCATGGCATTAGCTTTACGGTGATGTTTCATAAGTGGTTCTTAGTTTCGTAGCTTTACGCTTCTCTTTCTCTTGTGATTGGTGAATAGTTGAAAATTGTGCTTTCAAGTCGAATCTACTGCTGTTAGTGCCAATCACTGCAAGATTTTCAGGAGAACCCATGGTGAAGACCATCCATCTGCCTTCTTGAAAGATACTAGGTAAAGGTTCTTTATTCCATGTTCCACACACTTCCCTCCTTGCTTTTTGCTAATACTTGAGATCTCAGCACAAATGGAACTTATCCATTAGTAAAAGATTGAAAAATCTTCCCTAGATCTTAATATGATGAAACAGAGATTTGCAGGACCGTTGCTTGGTGAGGATATGTCAGGTTCAAGAATCAGGAGATATTCGGTAGAACCAGGGGAGATGTGGTGGCCTTCTAATCTTGTACAAGTCTCGCTGTTCAGGTAGACATACATTGCAATCCTATGTGTTTTTTTTATTTAAGAGTTTTCTATTCCTCTATTAATTGAACTTTTCTTTTATGTATGTTGTATGTTCAGGTGCAGAAGCTGTTGTAAAAAGTGAATTAAGTCCACAACTCTCTAGTTAATACTGCTTGCTTCTGGTTTGATTTAATTCATTAATCAGTTGTAGGTTAATTGAGCGTGTTGCATTTTTCCTTGCTTCAGTCATTGCATACCATCACTGCAGTTTTAATGTTTAGTCCATTTCCCTGACAAGATTCAGTTGTATAAGTATGTGCCTTCATGTTGCCTGAAACATTCTTTTATCTGGTAGGACTATGTGAAATGACAAACTCGTTTTGTATCTCGTAAACCAGCAAAAGAGATCATTTCAACAATTGAAGCTGTTGCAGATCAGACTTCTGCTCTGCTGTCTTTCTTCTTTCTTATTGTGAAAAATTGTAATCTAACAAATACAATTACCAGGTTTCACAATCAATATGTCTAATCATTATCATGTCCTGTGGATAGATCTTTGAAGTTGCACCATCTCTTTTTATGGTTGATGTCTGGAAGGTCACTGGGTATACTCTGGAATATCACAAGGTAACTTCAACTCGGTCTTGAATTTCGGTTTGCAATCATCTGGGAAGCTTTTACTTTTCTCTTATTTGTTGGCTATTTGATCACCACTTTTTGTTGTCCACTTGCATACAATGCAAATGTTTCATCCATTAATTCTTTTTCATTTGATTTGGTTTACAATTTTCTACTTCGTGAAGAACATATTAGCATCTGAAGAATCATTTTCATTTTCTTTCCTTTTCAGTTCTACAAGAGCTTCTGTGCCAAGTTAGAGAACATCATCTGGAAACCAAAAGAATATGCAAATTCCAGTTGTTTCGAAGGAATGAGTTGCTGATCCATTTTTATGATACTTGGTGAACCAAACCATTTTAACCGAAGTGCATAACCAAAGATGAATGGATAACAGCTGTGTATGGTGCATAGATTAAGAAGGTGATTATGAATAGATTTTTAAGTTAGAAGATGGAATTTCTTCTTGTATAAGAGAAAAACGATAGGTAGTTCCATTGGCATTATGTATTCGTTTTGCACAATTTCCCTTGGCATACAATGCAAATGTTTCTTTGTATAGTTATACAAGTGTTATTGCCTGACAGATGAAGATATATAAAGTGTTATGGCCTGACCTTGAATCCTAAATTCTAAATCCAAATTTTTATTAACTCGAACTCGATCAAACTTGTATTAAGTTTAATTATGAACTTGGATTTAGTTTAAAAAATTTGTATTTCAAAAATAATTAATTTAAAAAATAATTATTAAAATTAAAATTATTAAATTAATATGATTTTTGAAAAAATGAAAAAAAAAAACGTTAATGCAATAGAAGAAGTGGATGCAGATACTTTGGATGAAAGCGTAGTTTACGAATCTTTAAATAGCGTTGGAGAATTTGGAGCTTTTGACGATGACGAGACGCAACCTCCTTCAGAAATACAATTTTGATTTTTATTGTTATTTTAAGTTTTATATTGGACTCATATTTATTTATTTTTAGTTCATTATATAATAATAAACATTGGTGTATTTTTCATTTCAATAAAATATTTTATTTTTATTTATTCTTATAAAATTTTTATCTTATTTATTATATTCCGGTTTGATAGCGGTTCACTACCTGTTGAACCTCTAAATCTTAAACCTTTCCTTCGGCCGGTTCAATATCTGGTCCGGTTTTTAAAACATTGGTCACATCACGGGGAGATCTCTTCCCTGTTTCGATTATAGAAAGATCTCTTATTTGTTTATCAAAATTTGCTCTTTTAATAAAAATAAAAAATTCGAAAAAGAACAATATCAGAAAATTTTATTTTAAAAAATGACTATAATTTCATTAAGAGAAAGTATATTTTACTTCAATAAAGATTTATTAACATCATCTCCTTATGTCCAAATCAAGTACAGCGATAACAATTAAAGTACGAGTACCATGTTATTAGAGAAATTATGTAACCCAAGATTTGGATTGAAAGGAAAGATGATTCCGAGATTTGAATTAGAAGAGAAGATGATCCATCAAAAAGTAGTAATTACATCATTAAAATGAAGTACAACTTTATATACAAGACTAAGCCAATTCTCAGCAATATAATGGTGTAAGTTAAAAAATTATATTTCTATTAAAGGACGTTATATTTAGAGTTAAAAATTTTAACTTTATAAATTGAGGAAGACTTGTTTCATCCAAAAGATTTAAATTTTTACTTCTATAATATTTAAAAATGATAATAAAAACATTATGAACAAGAACTGAATGAATGTGAGATGCAGATATATTTCCGGTAAAGTAATGGAAGGAGAGGTGAAAATGTTAAAGAAGTGTCAAATTCGTTTGACAAGGAAGCCAAGTACCTCTGGTGCCATTGTGTCTAACATCAAGCTCCAAAAGATGATCCAACTTGCATAATTCTTGGTAATATCAAAGAGATAGAGATTGATCAATCCTAGCTCACAATTTCGTTTTATCTCTTTTTTTCTCCTTTTGCTCTCATTTTCTAATTATGGGTAATCGAGATTGTATAGATGAAATGCCATTTGACTTGAGTAAATTGAAAGCTTTTAAAGAGAGTATATTACTACCAAGTCATCTAATCAACCTTGCACTTATTGTAATGTATAGAGGTTTGCTTAATGTGTATTACTAATTCAAGCCTATCTGAAACACACTTCAGGTACCTATATGTTCGGTGGGGTGTAGAATTCGCGACTATGGATGTTTTTGATGGGGAATCTGGATACCCAGATTATGAAGGATTACTTGGTGGGCTGCACAAAAGCGTAATACGGAAGGGGTTTTGTACTACAAATGATCAACTCCATACCAACAGAAGCTACCCTATCTCAGATGTCATTCCATCTGCTAGCCCCAATGTCGTCCAAACAAGTAAAGACTGCTCCAGCTCCGATATCCAGGATGCCTTGGGGCAATTAGGATGCATCAAGGTTTAGAAGGTGCCAAGTTATTTCATTCAATTCAAATTTGTGCAAGATCCTCTCCACTAACATCTTCTAAGATATTTACTTGTCCCTTTTCCCAACTGATGTATTACCTTGCAAAAATCGTGCTCTTATAGTCATTTTGGGATTGGACATATGTTTGTTATGGCTGTCACAAATGACTGTTTTACATAGGAGCAAACAACTACAAATATAAAGAAGGGCCCTTGTACCCTTTTTGACTTGTTATCTTGCTTTTCAAATAAGGCAGCACCAGGGTTAGTTGTAGCATGAACATTTCAGAACTTTATGTTTCCAGGCTAAACCTGCTAAAGGGATTACTTGCAGACAACAATATCTTATAGATAAGACAAATTATCCCGTATCATTGTGATAATTTAGACAGTGGTTCCTTGTACAGGCAGAGATTTTCATAAGCAAAGCATAAATCACTATCTTCTAGATCTGCTTAGATTTGTCATCTGTAACTAAAGCTGGAGAACTGGATGATCCAATACCAACCTAATAAATGCTATGTACATCCAATCTTTCCAACTGGTAACGGATATGTTTTCTGTTACATGTATCCCATAAGTTAGTTGGCTCCCCAACCGTGGGATTTAAAGAAGCCATAAAGCAGAAGACATCCTGGTCCCAAAACCAAGAGTTTGTTGATTTATACTAGAAGATTTTCGAACCGTCCAAGGAAATTGATTCAAGCACCAGTTAGTCCAGTTCACTAGAAAGGATCAGGATATGAACACCTTGAGACGAGTTACTCTGTTTACGTGCGGGGATTGGGTTGAGCCATCTACTTGAGGAAGCAGTATCATTCATCATTGTATCAACCACCTAAGTATCAATGAAGCCAAGTCCCCAACTCTGATCCAGCATTGGTCAACAGTCCCCACACGTTACTGAAACTGTTGAAGTTCACCGATGGAATATCAGATAAAAAGTTTGACTTTGGGAAAGCTTGTACGTGTGTATACGCTCACTAGTTCAGCTCCGACCAAAGATAATAAAAGTCATGAAAAGTGGATTCTTTATTGATCTTTTGCCAATCCAGGCTAAGAGAAAAAAAGAAAGAAAAGACAAGAAGAAAGTCACACGTTTGCAACACCTTTGGCTAGAGATCCACCCTCTGAATAACGAACAGAAATCCCGGTCTGACTTGGAATGTATAAGAAGATTGATTATAAAACTGGAGGAGCAATGTCCAGTTTGAAAGGGGAAAAAAAAAGGATTGTTCAGAGTTTTAACGTTAATGGTATTGAATTAATAATAAACTAATTACAGGTCCAGGTTCGGTCACCCATATGATATCCCACTTGCAGAAATGGGTTGCCTAATCATCTATCTAATTACAACAATTTGATACGTACTTTTTGAACAAAACATTCCCAGATGGGATTGAGTTCCAGTGACTTGTAATGGAAAAAAATTTCCTGAAAATAAATTTAAACTTTGCTTGTTGACCATGCTCACAGGTTGATTAGCAAATAATATAATTACCCATTAAGCGATTTAATCTCCCTTGACCTGTAACTTGAGAAAAAACAGAATTTAATAGCAGCAATTACCAGGAAAACTCGTCAACATGTCCATGAGGGTGGTGCCTCTGCTCTATTCAAGCACATGCTGTCCTCTGGACACTAAATTTATTGGTAACCTAACTACATATACACATGGAACAGAATGGCAGACCAAACTGAACCATAAAAATATTGCCGGAGAAATTTATTGTTGGATTCATTTAATGGCGTGTTATTTGGTACAGTTGTACGTTAATCATCTCATATATAATCAGACAAAGACCTGCCTCTATATTTCAACCACCTAGCAACCAGAAGCTCTAAAGGCATATCAGAAAGTGGAAAACTTCGCTTGTAAATGGGGTCAGCTTCGAAGAGGAAAGTGAAGAGAATGAATATTCAAGTTAGTCATAACGAAAAACCTACTTCTTCTGTGTCTGAAATTGTAGACAAGAAGGGAAAAGATGATCTGGAGAGACCAAACAAAGACAAAAAGTATGGTCTTGTATCGTTTCAAGAGCTACCAGATTACATGAAGGATAATGAGTTCATACTCGGCTACTACAGAGCCAACTGGCCTCTCAAAGAAGCTCTTTTTAGCATTTTTCGTTGGCACAATGAAACCCTCAACGTTTGGACGTAAGTAAAAGCCCTTCTGTGCTTGAAATAAAGTTTGAATCTTTACTGTGGGCTTATTTACATCTGATTGTACATGTATGCAGGCATTTAGTTGGTTTCTTGATATTTCTGGGATTGACTGTAACAAACATATTGCAAGTACCTCAAGCATCGGATCTCCTTGGCATGTTTAGCAGGTTTGTTTAATTGGAGAAGAAAGAATCAATCTTTTCTGTTGTGAATTGTGACTAATAGGGGAGTCTTGCATCATCTGAATGCTAGGAGTCAAGTCATAGCTACATATCCCGCATTGTTTCTCAAATTAATTTGATAGGGCAGTTGATCTTAGTTGTTGACAGGATATGGAATCCCAAGCCTGTAATTCGAAGCTTAATATAAAACTGCATCAGAATGTATATTTCTTTTACTTAGTACTTCATAGACCAAAAAAAAGAAATGATTGCGATTCTTCTACTTAGAACAGAATCTATAAAAGTTCGGGGATTGGTGAACATTGTGCTTTCAACCTATTTCCTGCTGAAAATGATATATAGGTCCGTTAATATGTTGCAGGTCAATTCTTACTAATGCAGAGACAAATAGTTCCATTCATTCAAAAGATTTCTTTTGGGTGAGTGATTTCAGGTTAGATAGGCATACACATTTTCCTTATGACCTATTTTGTCTTTTATACCATCTGCCTAATACCAAATCTGCTTCAGGTCTCCACCAAACTCCTTGATTTGAAGCAGATAACTCCTCAGAAAATGAAATTTTTGCTGCCCGGAATGCCGGCAACTCGATGGCCATTTTACATATTCTTAGGTGGTTCCATGTTCTGCCTCCTCTCAAGCAGCATTTGCCATCTATTTTCTTGCCACTCACACAAGTTGAACATACTCTTCCTACGCATAGATTATACTGGAATTACCACCATGATCATCACCTCATTTTTTCCTCCAATTTACTACGTCTTCCAGTGTGAACCCCTCTGGCAGTTCATCTACATTGGTGTGATCACAGGAATGGGAGTGTTCACCATTGCAGTGCTGCTTTCTCCATCCTTATCCACCAGCAAATACCGTGCCTTTCGAGCTCTGCTCTTCTGTTCCATGGGTTTCTTTGCCCTTGTCCCTGCAGTCCATGCAGTGACTGTCAAGTG
Organism: Erythroxylum guanchezii; assembly: GCA_025629825.1. Taxonomy (NCBI): domain Eukaryota; kingdom Viridiplantae; phylum Streptophyta; class Magnoliopsida; order Malpighiales; family Erythroxylaceae; genus Erythroxylum; species Erythroxylum guanchezii. The sequence goes on from JAOTAX010000007.1 coordinate 30,560,820, forward strand.
GAGTAACCCCAAGCGTGATGCAATTCTAGCTTATGAATTAGCCATGGCTTTGTTCTACTTGACCGGCACCGGATTCTATGTTAGCCGCATTCCAGAAAGATTGAAGCCAGGTTGGTTCGATCTAGTGGGGCACAGTCATCAATTGTTCCACGTTTTTGTGGTACTGGGAGCTTTGGCTCATTATGTTGCCACTCTTGTGTTCCTGGACTACCGTGACCACGTGGGATGTGAAAGAAATTTATGAATTTCTATACCATAAACCTCATCTTTCTTATAGCAGAAAACTGTAATAAGGTAAAGTTCGATTCCTTATCGAAATGTTAGTCTTCACCAATTGCAAAAATATAATTAGTTTCGACTTGTAACTTAAGAACATTCTAAGTTTGAGAAAATCAAGAAATTAAAGTTTCTATACGTTCTTCGCCATTTGTTAAGGATGATCCTGTTATTCAAACATCATAGTTCAATGATCGTAACTGTCAAATACTGAACTCTATCTATGGTTCCCACATCACAGGATTACTGCTTAGACACACTACACTCAGATAGCATGTTCATATTGAAATGTTCATATGTTCGGCATTTCATAGGTGAAATGGAGAATGGTAATGGCCTTTACATGGCACATCTTCCCCATAAATCCCAACAACTATTCCAATGGAAGCTCTTAAATTCGTGATGCGTTTAATCAATGCTTGGGGTCACCCACTTTTCTCATCTTTCTGCTAACTCCAATTAACCATTACGAAACTGCATATTAAGATTTTCACTTAACACTAAGGAATGGAAGTTGGCAATACCCGGTTGAGCAACTTCATATATGTAATCCTCCGTCAATATCTGTTGGCTTGAGAAGGTAATTAAGCACTAGTTGTAAAGGCTGGAAGGAGTTATGTTTCATTAAGCATCAGGCCTGAATTCATACAGCAATAGGAATAACTGATATACTAAAAAACAGGAAACAATCTCATGAAATCTGGAAAAAATCTGCTACTAACAATGAGATTATAACTTTTAACTATCTGTAACAGCAAGTTTGACTGACTCAAAGACATGTTTTCAACAATATTTAACATTTGCAGCCTTCATAATTGAAAAAGAAAAAAACAGCCTCCATAATTGAAAAAAAAAGAAATAATGGTTTATGTTTGAATTTAATTTGGTTTCTTCCTTCTTCTGCTGTATAAAGAGAAAGGAGAGGATTGCATCATGTAATGAATAAAAAACAAGAGAGTGAAGAGAAAAAGTAATAGTAAGTCGGAGGAGTTTTAAACAGTTTTGATTAAGTCCTCGATCAGATGGTCGTTTGTGGTCTGATCAAGCTCAGATTTTGAAGATTTACTCTACACTGGTAGTAGTTCATATCCACCGGTAAGAATCGTGATCAGAGTTCTGATTTTCCGTTTATTTGTGGTCAAAGTTGGGATTGACTTTTGGGATCCTAAATTCCAGCATTGAGCAGCTTGATCAAGCTCATAATCGGATGGTGAAACGTGGTTCAATTGGACTGAAACTTTGATAGCTGGTAAAGGAGAAGTTGATCTTGATATACAACGGTGGGTTCACTGTTTGGAGACCTTTTAGGTGATTTGCTCGGGCTGTTTTGAAAAGTGTGATTTCAGCTGATTTCGCAAACTTTCTTATTGATTTCTCTTGTTTTTGTTGCCGAGAATTGTTGTACTATTGATTTTATTGTTGCTGCCTTTAGTGGGATACTACAGAGAACTTGTTGTTGACGCATTATTTGTTGATAGTGGAGATTTTGCCTAGATTTTGGTTCCGTGATTTTTACTCCTCACATCAAGGAGGTTTTCATGTAAATCACGGTGTTGATTTTATTAGGTGCTACATTAGATTATTTTATTTCCTAATTTTCCCCTAAAGGTTTACACAACTAGGGAGAATTAACTTATTTATGAGGTCATGCATAACACATTGTTATTGTATCAACTAATTGGTGGGTCACTTCCACTACATCTATCGACGTTTCTCCTATCAGATTGGTATCAGAGCTCTTAGTTTCGGGTGTGTTTATTATCTTATGGTAAACATGGAAGGTAATACAGGCAAGATGGTGAGTTTGAATGGCTCCAATTATCATGTTTGGAGAGGTAAAATGGAGGATCTACTATTTGTCAAAGGTTGCCATGATCATGTCTTTGCCACTGAAAAGCCAGAAGGTAAAAGTGATGATGAATAGAATTTGCTCCATCAGAAGGAATGTGGTATTATGAGACAATGGGTAGATGACAATATTTATAACCTCATTGTTAATGAAACTCATGCACGCACATTGTGGATAAACCTAGAAGAATTATATACTAGCAAGACAAGAAACAATAAAATGTTCCTAATAAAGCAACTGATGTATGTGAGATACCAGGATGGTACTCCGATGTGTCATTACATGAATACATATCAAGAGGTCATAAACCAGTTGGTAGGTACAGACATTAAGTTTATGGAGGAGGTCCAAGCTTTGATATTTCTTGGTTCTTTGTCAGATTTGTGGGAGACTTTTAGGAGCTCACTTACAAATTCAACCACAAGTTCTAAAATTTCTATGATTATGGATTTAGTTAAGAGTGCAGTCCTCAATGAAGAGATGAGAAGAAAGGTGCACGGTTCCTCTTCATATTCAAAAGTCCATGTTACAGAAAATAGGGGGAGAAGTCCAAGCAGAGGTCTAAAGAACAGGGATAAAAGCAGAAGTAAGTCACGAGGTAAAATATTCTAATATTAAATGTTATCATTGTGGTCAGAAAGGGCACATCAAAAAATTATATAGGAAACTGAAAAGGGAGAACAAAATAACAAGGGTAAAGAGAAGCATAATGATGATGATGGTGATAATAATACACAGTAGGTCACAACCAATATTGAGGATCTTCTTTTGCATAATGAGGCCGACATGGTTAATGTTGTCAGCTAGGATATTAGTTGGTTAATTGACATAGGTACTACCATACATGCTACTTCACACAAGCATTTCTTCTCTTCTTACAGATTTGATGATTATGGTCTTGTAAGAATGGGTAGTGATGGTATGACTAGAGGTGTTGGTAGTGGTGATGTGTGTTTGTAGACTAATAATGGCTCCAAGTTAGTTCTTAAAAATGAGCGACATGTTCCTGATATACGGTTGAATATTATTTCTGTTGGTGAACTTAATAAAAATGACTTTGGAAGTTCCTTCAAGAATGGTCATTGGAAATCACCAAGAGTAACTTGATTGTAGCAAGAGGCCAGAAGCACTAAAAATTGAACCTTATGTTAGCAAAGGTTTTCAGTGACGATGTCAACGCAATTCAGAGTGAGGAGATAATTACTTTGTGGCATAAGAGGCTTGCTCATATGAGTGAGAAATGTATGTCTTTATTGACTAAACAAAATCTCTTGTTATGTGTGGAAAAGGCAAAGCTCGAGAAATGCAGTGATTGCTTAGCAGGCAAGCAAACTAGAGCGGCCTTCAAAAGTCATCCTCCTTCAAGGAAGTCACAGGTATTAGAGTTGGTGCATCCTAATCTATGTGGTCTTATGAAGATGCAAACACTTGGTGGTGCTAGTTACTTTGTGACGTTCATTGATGATCATTTAAGAAAGATATGGGCTTATGCTTTCAAGTCCAAGAATCAAGTTCTAGAAGTGTTTAAGCAGTTCTAGGCTTCAGTTGAGAGAGAGGCAGGAAAGAAGCTAAAATGTGTCTGAATAGATAATGGCGGTGAGTACATTAGCTCATTTGATGAATACTATAGATCTCAGGGTATTAGATATGAGAAGACTCCTCCAAGACTCCTCAATTGAATGGCTTAACTGAAAGGATGAATAGAACATTAGTGAAGAGAATCAGATGTTTACTATCAAATGTCAAGCTTCCGCAGTCATATTGGGGTGAGGCTTTACATACAGTCATTCATTTTGCTAACCTCACACCTAATGTTCCTTTGCAATTTGATGTACCGAACAAGGTTTGGTCAGGAAAAGGTATTTCTTATGATCATCTCAGGGTGTTTA
>JAOTAX010000007.1:30591790-30639367 GCA_025629825.1 Erythroxylum guanchezii
CCAACAACAAAAGCAATATCAGGACGTGTACAAACTTGAGCATACATAAGACTGCCAACAGCAGAAGCATATGGGACTTTTTCCGTCTCTGACTTATCTTTATCATTTTGAGGACACTGGCTATTCGAGAGTTTGTCACCTTTTTGGATGGGTGCACAACAAGGATTACAAAAAAATTTTATTCCAAACTAGTATTCAAATCCTTCATACTGACAATGGAACTGAATACTTGCCGTGAGTGTTGGAGGCAGTCTATAAGATCCTACGATATCTAAAAGGTACTCTAGGAAAAAGACTGTTATTCAAGAAAGGAGATCAAAGAACAATTGAAATATATACTGATTCAGATTGGGCAAGTTTAGAAGACGATAAATGATTAACCACTAGATGTTGTACTAGATTTTATTTTTATCAGTTTCAGTGATGCTCTCTTTAAAAGTCTTCTCTATTGTGTACTTAATGGTCATCAAACAGACCTTATTAGCACGAACCCACTTATCATATACACCTTCAGGCTTTGGATGTTCTCAAACAAACAAGTCTCCATATGGCTGTTCAGCCCAATGCAATAATCTAAAGGTTCTTGTCAGGAGTGCTCGTAGGCTGAATTGTCTGACAATGAGACAGCCCTGTTCGGCAGTCTCATGTTTGGTGCAAGAACCTCGAAACCTGAACAAATTAGTCCAGGATCAGGATGTCTGTAACTTGCCTGCAATCCTGCGAAAAGCCAGCAGACCTATTTTCCTTTCTTCTCAGAGGAAAGTCACAAAAGGCAATTGTCCTGTTATATTGTGTGAATAATCAAATTATAGTTAAACAGGTTTTAACAGAGAGATCGGAGGTGCCTTGTAAACAAAAATGTCTTACCATTAATGGAGTATATGCAGCTCTTAAGAGAATCAATCTTTATGTAGAAATGAAAATATTTTACCCTTTCTATTGGCATTTACGAAGTTTATAAAAGGGTAAGGGCAGGCCATTTCTTGTTTAAGATGATTAAATTGGTTCCTGACATCTGAATAATCACTAGATTCACTACCATTTGCAGGTTAAAACAAAAAACTCCAAAAACTTCCGTTCCTGCACACAAGTGAGTGAGATGAAAAGGGCATTTCTTCTTTGGTCTCCGAGAAACTGCCAACTCAAGCAACGCGCATCACATGCACACCCCAATACCAAAAACTAACTTATAACCCCATCGTCGTTATCCTTTTTTGGTTTAGAGGACTCCAAAACCTCCCAGCAACATCACCATCAGCAAAATACAAACATCGCACATGGCGGGTCCATCCACATGAACCTGTCTCACCTCATCTGAAGTATTGTGATAAAACCAAAAACTACACTGCGAGACCCGCTATCTCTATCCACAGATTGGAGCCCACAGACAGTGGTAAGTAAACAGTTTTCCATTCTTGGGCAGATTTTCTTGTTATCCAACACTTGCCTCTGAGTCAGCTATATGAACTTCTGAGTAGGATCATGTACATAAGGATTCTCAACTTGATGGACAGGAACAAAAGTACCAACTTTGTTTGGCAATTTCTGGTTAATAGTGATGGCAAGAATCTGACGTGTAAAGTGGAATTTAGCTCCCAACTGAGTTATAGATAATGCATACCAGATAAAATAATAACCTAACTTGACAAATAGTCATCACTCTAATCTTTTTTTATATTTATAGATCTCTACGTGACACTTGCAAGAACTTTTCTTTTCGCGACTTGAACATTCAATCTCTGTAATCACTCCACTGGCTATAATATTCTTGTTGTAAATTGTAATTAAAGTAATGGACCCAACTGCTGGTTTAGCCGGTTTGCCCCCCTCACAGCTGTGAGCCATCTTTGTCATCTTTCTTCTTTGGTTGGGCTGCTCTTTGCTTTTTCGTAGATAAAGGTGGGCTCTTTGTGGGTGCCACAAGAAAAGTGGGTATAAGAGGGTAAATTTCCTCTTTCCAATAATTTGAGAGAGTTCTGTTAGACTGTTACGAAATGCCACATCTCCTGAACTTATCCTCTTTCCTCTGTTATTTCCTTGCTTAAGACTCGACACTAGTGATCTTCAAACTTCTAGCAGTTGCTCTTATCCTGACTCGGATTGAAAGCCCTGCGTGTAGATATTTAGGAATTCCTGACAGAAACCTATGTTGACATTCACCTAGGTGAGTTAGGAATCCTTCATCATCTTGCATAAGTATACGTGTATGTTATTACTTCTAATTACATTTTCAACCATTAACAATAAGAAACCAACTATACATTTAATAATAATTGAAAAAAAATTAACCCATCAATTATTTGTCATACTAAAATTAAATTTATTCTTCTTGTGAGCTTGACGTCTGTATAATAGCAGTCCAGTGACAGTGACCAAAACCCAAAAAGATGCTTGCATTCCTCGCTTCATCGTCTCTCTTTTCAAAACCTTATCCTCTCGTAGGAGCAATTCTCTAGGTGAGTGATACGGTTGGTTCTTGATAGGTATGGGCATATGGGGTCTCGTTTCAATGTGTAGGGATCAATTATAAATTATAATTATTGTATTTTAGTTTTTATTTTAATGAATTGGTATATGTCTTCTAATAACATCTGTTCTAATTTGTATCGTCATCTAAGACAAAGTGGTTCATTGTCCCACCAGATGCAAGATACTAATTCTGCTATTTAATTCAATCCCCAATAGTAATTGTTGGGTAAGGTTGAGAGAAAACAAATGTTAAAGAGTAAAGCAAGATAGGATTATGGAGATCCCAAAGTCGATTCATATATTAAGTATTATATTATAAGGGATAAGTTCAATTTTGATTGGTCCCCGTCTATTTCTAAGTTTTGGGTCAAAAGTACAAAAAAGGAGAGATAATAGGTATTGTGGAGTGAAATAAGGCTTTAGAGGGTCTAGTGGACATGGCCATTACACAACTACTATGATATTAAACAAAGCCTTTAAGATAGTTGCTGGTGACCTAATTAATTATAAACAAGACTCGAGTTGGTGACCTAATTAATTATAAACAAGACTCGAGTAGCCAAATGGGTCATTAATATTACAGTATTCTATGTTATCTCTAGAAACAATGGTGCGCAGTGGTCAACTGCCAATCTGTGTGAGCTTCCTTCCCAATTACTGCTGGTGTTTAGTTTCAACTAACGTGAAGAACCAAAGGCAAAGGGGGGCATTGGTATTACCAATCGACATAGTTATTTTCATTACTCTTAATTTATTGTTAATTCATAAGAGATATTTCTTTTTCTCCTAATAAAATCAGGAATTCAAAGTTTTCATGTCTCTGTCTTTCTATTCTGTAATTAATATAGCTGCTTTTCAATTTCTTTGTCTATTACCAAAATTTGACAAAGTCCAGCTGTCAATGATTGTTAAGTCGTAGATGATTTATTGTCATTTTGAATTTTGGTTCCTCCTCCAATTCCGAGAGCTTAGGTTTGTCTAGTAAGTGTTCCTTCCTATCAATCAATCCTTCACCTGCAAAACAATATTAAGACAGACATGGTAAAATCGAAATAAGCAGAAAAAGAAAGCTAAAAACAGAGGAAGGAAATGAAGTTATATAGAAGAAGAGATACTCACAACGTTTAGTAGGCGAAGATACGAATGGACGCATCTCAATACGTAAAAGACGACGAACCCTACGAACGGAATGAACATAAAACGTTAAAACCAAACGGAAGAGACAACGGAGTGAAAACACAAACAAAACCAGAAATAAGAAACTGGAATGGGTTTGGAACGAACAAAGATTCTTGAATTTTCAATTTTAATGTTTTTTATTTGAGGTGAATGAAATGAGGCAAAATTTTAGATGTATGTGATCGGAAAATTGGATTTAATCCTGACGGCTCCTCAAAAAGCCATTAATGGCGCCAACTTGATTTTATAGATATTATGTATATATACAGTGAAAAAAAAAGGTTCTATGTGCGTGTCCGTCAAGGTCCTCCTGTTATTGGATTCTTCGGATAGCAACAAAAATAACTGTCCGTCCCGAATGTCACGCGCCACCTCCGCCTCTCAGATCTGACACCTTCTAGCCGAAATCCGGGGCCCTCCGTCACCTGAGATTAATGAAATAGAAGTTTACCGAGGAAAGCACCGGAATTACGAATGTTCCGCCTTGGACATGTTCGACAACCGACTCGGTCGTGGCTGGAAGTCAGCGCGTCGGCGCTGCTGGTGAGAAGACGGCCGAATCAACGCCGATAAAGCTCTCTTCACCAAATCTCCTTCCACGCCGCCGATCCTCACCAGCGAGTTCGTCATCGCTGATCTACGCGCATTCAGACGGTTGCTCGGCGCGTAGCTCACGCCGTGTGGAGAGTTAAAGCCTTTGTGAAGGCTGCACCGAAACGAACCTGGATGCGTCGTAGGAGAGCACAAGCAGGTCCTCTTAGGAGCACCCTGCTTCCTCACTACCTGGGGACGGCTGCGGGAGGGACTGACGCTGGAAATTGAGCGATTCGGAGAGATCGGACGGTCAAGAGAGAACCGAACGGATCGAGCAGACGGCGTATTTCCGTACATATTGACACGTGGCGGAGAGACGGACCTCTGGTGGTGTTGACTGTGACCAAAGAAGGTGCTTGAACGAGACGAAAAGCTGGAGCTCGAAGAAGCGAACGCAGTCGCCGATGATTGAGGATTAGAGAAGCCGAACCTGCCGGACGGCGACAGTGAGCGCATCACCGGTCCGTTCGAGGACCTTCTAGAAGACCCCACAGTTGCTGCAGCCATCCTTGATTTTGAGGGATTACAGTAGAGCGAGAGAGAGCGATAGAGAAATGGAAATGATTCTAGAGAGGGAGAGAAAGAAAAGGCTACTTTTTCTTGTTATTCTAATAAGCCGTGTTTGGCTGGTTAATTCGGCAAACCCAGCTTAACTCGAGCTATGTATTTATAGGGATTGAGGGAGGGAGACGAGTAATGACGTGGACAGAGTCATCTCGTGATATTTTACTGGGATCTCGGTATATGACATTTTACTTTTATTTGTTGCTCTTTTGCCCTTAGAAATCTTTCAATTTGCGAAACCCGAGAAGTTCTTGCAAATACTTTATATTTATTTCTTTTTACAGCTGCTAAAACATTCCTCGATAAAATATTCAACAAGATTTTTAACATTTTCTTCTAATTGATCCCAAATAATGGAAAATTAAATAAAAACAAAAAGTATAAAATGGAAAATAATATGTAATTGGGCAAGTACAATAATTATATTCCCCATCTTGTACTAACCGCCAGTTGTCCTGAATATTCCATCCCATGGATTAAATTAAAAAACATACCTAATACGGAGAAGGAAAATTAATAAATAAAAACAGAAATGAAAAAATCTAAAAGAAGAGGGACGAGGATGCGAAAAAAGAGAAGAGGAGGGAAAAGTTGTAAATAAATCAAAGGTAGGCGATATGGTTGGGGGTTAGTTAATTGGATCGGACGGTTTTAGACAGAAGCTATGGGCTGAAGGGAGAGTGGTGTAATTGACAAAAACGCCCTTAAGTCACTGCACTGTAACACTGACAACTATTCTGTAGATGGAATCTTGTTTTGGAGCAATCTATGTGTGCGTTGGTTTGGTTTGTTGGTAAATTCTGTGGGCTCTTGTTTAGTTTCGGTTAGACACTGTTGAGTTGCGGCATAGATAAAGTTATGATGTGTCTGTTTCACATCGCAACTCTAATTTTCTGCGGTTTTACTTTTTTACATAAAATTTTTTAAAATTTACCGATTTATTGTAATAATATTTGCTACATTTATACTACTTATTCTATGTTTAAATTATTTTAAAATTTTGAAATTATTTGCATTTGGGTCATTACTCGTGATTTAGAATTTACTCGTGATTTAGAATTTATGTATTTTGAATGATGATATTAGTAAGGCTTCAATATGATCACATTGATTTAAATTTTATATGATTCGCAAATATCATAAAATCAATTTGGAAATGTTGAAAAGTCAATTTTCAAGAGTTGCTGCTTTGTCGTTTGTTAATGGAGAGGGTGAATTTTCAAGAGTCGTTGATAAAGTCCATTCAATTGTTTTGTTTATAGTGTTAATCAAGTTACTTAAACACCTATAATTCTAGAAGGGGTTTAAAATTTTATTCTAAAAATTGGTCACTATAATTACGATATTTTGAATAGAATACATTTTTATTACATGGAACAATATATAAATTATGTATTTTACAAAAATTATTTAAAAATATAAATAATTAAATTAATTTTAAATAATAAGTTTAAACAACAATAACAACACCCCATTGAAACCTTAGGGTTTAGAGAGGTTCAATAATACATAATCGTATCGTTAATTAGTGGAGAGACTGTTTCTAAATAACTAGTTTAATGTGAGTAATTAATAATAAATTGTATATTTAATGAATAAAATTATAAAAAATTATTATTAAAATTATTTAATAAAAAGAACCTTCCTTGACAAAACCTAAGTAGGACGATGCCCTCTTGACCTTTCCCATTGACCGTTTACTTAATAACATCGAAAGCGGACGGTGGTGCCTCAGTCCTCGCCGACGACAGAGACCGGCGCAACCTTGAATTGGCCAAAGAGACGCTACAAAGGTTACCTTACAAAGCAGTAGCTTTTATTCCTTAGACTAATCATATGAACGTTTAACGTAAGACATAGTTGGTCCGATCAATTAGACCATGAAATGATGCTTAGCTAATCTCCACCTGTAAGAGGATAGCCATAACAAGACATAAACTCCTCGTAATTATGGTAATTCTGAAAGTGGCTGTCTACTCTCTACTTTGCATACAGCTTGCTCAAAACCTTACGTCGTCATCTAGATAGGGATGTGGCCTATTGAAGCTGAACTTGCACCCAATTTTCCAAAGACAAATTTGGGACCCGCAACTTGTCTTTTTAGCTGTTTAAATTCAAATGTAGAAAGACTTAGCATTTTCCACCAAAAAAAAAAAAAGAAATTTAGAAGAAAATTAGAAAAAAAAAACTAAATTTAAACTTGGTGCTCAAATGGAATGTATTTCTTCTTTAAATTCTACAAACCGACCCTAACTTAATTATTGTAGTGTTATCTTTAATTATTCTTCTTTAAATACTAAAATCTAGTTTAGAAGGTAATATTAGATTTTTTTACTTTTTTTTTACAATATTTAATTATATTTTTTAGTTTTTCAATAATCTATCGGTTAAGTTACATAATTTGATGCAGATAAAAATAATAAAGTAGTCCAATAAATGATCTAAATCAATGGGTCTAACTCTGTATGAAAAATAGATCCCGATAAGTATGATAAGACTTATATCAGACCTATGATAGGGAAGCCTGATATGGAAGCTATATATAAAAGTTAAGGTCTTTTGCAGTTATTCATACCAATCGTAGGCATGAGGATTCTCTAACTCGTTAAGAGAGCTTCCACTTTGAAAAAATTTGTAGAAAGATGTTGATCGTGCTCCTGTTAGGAGTTCTCGTGAAGACAACAGTAGATTCTTGCTCGTTTTGGCTTCGGAAAGCTAGATTGAAGTTGTAGAACCAAAATGAGGTATTTTTCGTATTTCTTCGTTTCTTGCCGTTTCACGTTCAATCCAGGTTATGTAACTAAGTTATCGTTACGTATTATAAATAAATTATCTAATTCAATTAAAAGAATGATTTAATTTCAAATTTTATTATTATTATAAAAATAGTTACTTTAAAATGTACTTATAAGAAGGGTGAATTCAGAATTCAGAATTTAAATTTTAAATTTATTAATTAAAATTAATCTTTTTCAATTTAAAAGTTTTAAACTTGAATTTTTATATAATGTAAACACAATTTGTTACATGTGTATGATAATAAAATGCATATGAGATTTTTATTGAGTATATAATTAATTGCTCTCTACATTTTTATATTTAATAAAAATAGCTTCCCTGATGTTCTCAATTTCCAGCTTTAAGTTGCAATTCGAAAAACTAATAGTCCTCCAATCCTCCGGCAATTTGCCCTAAAATGGCTCTTTCTTTGTTGTCTAGCCATGACGAACCAGAGAACCTCAATGAGTCAAACTTTGCTGCCAGAGAATGTCACATCAATCTCGACCCATTCCACCGGTTCCCTTCAATATTTAGAAGATTTCCATACTGCTTTATTGCTGGCAAACAAAATTGACACGTATCGTCCATGTGTTCCCCCGAACTTGAGAGAAAATGGTATCCACAAATTGATCCCTTCCTCTTTATAAATTATTTGACATTTCGATATGCCGCCCAATTTTTCATTCATATAATAAAATGTCGTATGCAACTAATAAACGTGTTGGGCACATTCACTAGTTTTGGTTATAGAATCAAACCCACAAGCCATCAGACCTTTTCGTCTTTTCGTCAAACAACTCTTAACAGTGTCTTCTGCCATTTTTGTTCCAACAGTTTATTGAGATTTGACAACTTTATTATAAGGGTATGGAGTTCGTGTTCAAGAAGGTTTTCCTTTATATATATATATATATATATATATTTTCTTCCTTTTGTAAGTAATGTGGCGCATTATGAGTACTGAAAGAGTGACCTTTATCTTACTTTATCACCCCCGTCGTCTTCCTGAGAAAATGGTTGGACTTCACATAGGCTTAGAAGCTTAGATATGTCACATTTCTTTGCTTTAACAACAGTGTAAAAGTAAGAACAAAAGAACAAAAAAGATTGCTTTACTTTTATTAGCTGTTCTTCCCTTTTTCGGTGAGTTAAAAATCAATTATTTCATTTCTTTGTTATGATAGTTAAAGGATTCAAATCAAATGAATATGTTAAACTCAAATTTCAATGTAAATTTTAATTTAAATATATACAAAGAGAAATTAACTAAATTTAAATTACGAGAATCAAAAGAAATCTATTAATATACACATTATTTACTTTGTATTTTCTACGGAAAAAAAGTGTTTTTGATTTGAATCTATCTCCTTTTAGTCACAAAGGTGTAATTTTACCGAAATTCCTATTAAATTTAATTAAGTTTGAATTTAATTTAACTTAAACGTGAGCTTATATGTATTAATTTTGCATTAAATTTAAATTTAAATCTAAATCTAACATAATTTATTATTGTCTATGTGTTTTATAAAAATTAAAAAAAAGAAGATCAATAATATCTTTATTAAATTATTAAAACTCTAAAAAAAAGAATTTGTACCCACCTAGGAATTATATAACCATATTAGCATGTTGAATTGGTTAGACTATTGAAGTAATAACAAAATAAAACAATGCGAATTTAAACTCAAATTAAGTTGTCTTAATCTGATATGATAGTTTCACTCAATAATTACTCCTCGCTACCTGTACGATTCCTCTATGCCCAAGTTGCGCGTGAGTGGGAAGAAGACATGAATATATCAATACCTAAGTAATGTGCATCATATTAATGTAAGGTGAGATCAATCATTAAGACTTAGGTTCTCTGCATGTTTGCTTTCCAAGTTATTCCGCTTACAATAGCAATTTGCTATTATTAGACTTGTAAAATAAGTAATAAGACCTCGACTTGATTGATTGCCTTCCAAACTTCCCACATTCATGTTTGAGCTCTATTACCACTACAGCTTATATCCAGAGACTATAGTCTAATGTTAATTCACCAAACTAGTCATCCTATCATTAATGTATATATAATATTAGTTTTTTAACAAATCAAATGCTAATTACAATTTTTTATTAAATTAACCGATCAACTTGTCATTAAACACCATTTTTACAATATAAAATTTTTCATAATGAGTAACTGACAATATACTTTAAATGGAAAAAGGTGAAAATAGTTCTCCCCGTTTCTACCAATTTTTAACCGTCTATTTATTCTTCAATAATATGGACATAATGACATTATTGAATGTTGAAATTTGTGGGGAATTATTTGTAGTATCTTTGGCAACAAATAAGAAAGCTTACGATTAACAAGCTGAAGTAGTGATTTGGGCGGTTTAATCGTAAAAATTTTGAATCGGTCAAATTTTGATTTATTTTAATAACTTTTATTGTTAAAAAAACGATCAATTTATGAATCAACCGGTTGATTTTCATAAACTAATTGATTTTTATAAACTAAAATAAACTTTAATTGTCGTTTAACAATCTTCCGATTTCATGACGATCTAATAACGATTAAACTTTTTAGTTATATAATTTTTATTTTATCGATTTAACTTTTGGTCTGTTTTTAAAATATTAAAAATAACATAATTAAACTCTTTGTTTTTTAAGTTTGAAAATAACTAATGATTAAAAAATTAAATCGATTCGGCCAGTTCAATTATAACAAACTTAACTTTTTGTTTTAATTTAGTTTAATAATTTTTGTTGTTAAAAATCGATCAATTTATTAATTAATAAGTTAATTTTTATAAATTAATAAATTATTATAAACTAAAATAAATTAATTAATTTTTAAAATATTTTTGCAATTAAATTTTAAATTTTTACGATTTCTTTCAATAATATTTTAAATTTTTTAATTTTGAATATTAAATTACTGTTTTTAGAAAATTTGAAATAACGTAGTATCCCTCAAATGTTAGCTCCGACGATTCATCTTTAAGATCCTTAAGATTATGTAATAATGAGAAGATTTTGTAAGATTATGGTCAAGTAAAGTAGTACTAAACTACTCAGTACCGAAAGGTTTTAGCCTTTAAGATCTTTACAGATATACCACTTACTTTTAAGATTATGATAGAATCTTTCCCTGTGTTAGATTGAATGATTATATATGCAGGTTAAAGATATTTTGAAATTTAGATCCAAAAAAAATACGAAATGATCTTTGAATAAAATCTGATGCATATCTTTTAGCGGAAAAAAACACAGGAAAAGGGTTCTTTTTTTAAATTTAATTATACATATATCAGATGACATCAGATTACTTGAGTTGTAAGCAAACATGGACATAGACAGAAAGCATTAGATTAGGCAAATGGGGACCATTAGTGACGAGTAGCCCACCTGCTAACCTTATATAGGAAGCAAGACGTAAGTGGTGAAAACAAGATAATGCTTAAAAACAACAAAAGGTTTTTGTTACTTTTTCTTTTGGATGATTTACGTAGGATCCTGAGACCCCAGTACTCGATTCCCTTGACCAATTAATAAAGGTCGAAAGCTAGCTTAGCTTGGTTCATATTTTATTATTTTATTTTATAAAAATACATCAAGTTTTTTCTTGATTATATTGGTAGTTTAGGTGTAAGTTTTCCAAAAGGATGGTTTAATTGGGATTAAATTTATCAAAAAATAATTTACAAAATTATAATTTTAAGTAATAATAGAAAATATTATAATTTACATAAAAATTTAAAAATAATTTACAAAATAAAGACATATAAAAGTATTAAAATGTTAGTTAAATAGAATTTATTATTTGAATTTCTAGTTGTTCATTTATTTGTCAAATAATTTATTTAAGATATATAATTTATAATTTGTTACATACATACATATATATTATTTAATATCTACTCAAAAAGTAAAAACTACAAATTCTATCCTTATAAAAAGAAAATAGACCTTTCAAAACGTTGGGCCGAATAATTGATGAAAAGAAGTGAACCATAAATGCGATATATATGCAAAGCACACAACTTCCAACTCTTTGAAAGTTATGCAATATACAGATCACACAATGGAGTCAACCGTTTCCATCTCTTTGAAAAGAAGATGCAATGCCCCATCTTTGAATTGCCAACATTCATGTTCCTGAAATCGGCTAAATAATCCTCTGTCTGCTTCATCAAGATTCCCTATTCCCTAATCCCTGATCTCCAATCATGTTTATTAGTTAAACAGCTTGTGGATGTGATGCCCTTTATTATTGTTCTTTGCTGTTTCCTAATTAGAGTCCTCTTATCACCTCTGGACACGATTGCTCCATCAGATAAAACAAAGACAAGACCCCAATAATTTGGGGGATATGTATGAACAAATCAACCTATAATAATGGAGTGGCTTAGCCTTTTCATGTACATTTTTTATCGATTTAAACAAGTGCCCCTTAAGTCTAAAACCCGCAAACCCAAGATTTGGCTTCGGCTAAACTCATAGGAGACAAAAGGGTTTCTGTTTGCATATGGTTAGGTTAATTTGGCCTCCAAGCAAGTGGCAGATATGGCATAAGCAGCTTCAACTTTGGCGGTGGTCCTAAGCTGAATACTAATGACTGGTGCCTAGAAGGCTAGAACGAATAGCGCAAGAATCTTCTCCCACGTGGCGTGGAAGCCCACAAGTTTGGAGGTTTAGGGTTCAGCTTTTAATGCATTTTAGTCGCTGGCCAGTTCATTCTTTTATTTTCAATGTCTCGTTTTTTTGACCTGCAGACTTTTCGAACTGGTCTTATGGGTGTCAGTTTTCTCGAGCCATGTGCAGGCCCTTTTCAAGTATGCTTGATGGCAATGAGGTGGGACGACTTGCCGTCATTTTAAGACGAAAATTTTTCGCCCGCGGCGTGTAGATGAGTTGGTTCCGGAGGGGTAGATTTGTTCTAAGGTGTAAGGTTTGATTCTCACAGCTTGCAGTGTGGGAGTCACATTTTTAAGCTCTTGTGAGCTTTGAGGGTGGGGCTCTTTGTAGACTGTGGGTTACTTACCTCCCTCTTAGCGGACCGCTGAGTACCTGATTCAATCTTTCAGTAATGGTCGGACCTGCGACTGGGGGCCCTTAAAATTGAGGATTCAACCTTTTGCTCCAAGACGAGAATTTTTCTTAGTGGTCTAGTCTGTTCTACTGGCACCGACCAACGATGCAGCGAATCTTGGACAAGAACTATGTGTAGGGCTTTTAATCCCTTTAAAACTCAGCATTTATTTATATCAAATCATTAAAAATAAAATAAAATAAAAAGTGTCGGAATTTATTATTAAAATTTATACTGAAATTTTGTAGTTTGTCTTTTAAATTAGAACGTAATCTTTTTTGATAATTTTTCGTAACTCTTTATTTTCTCTCTGATGATGAAATGTCAAAAAAGAATTAAGCGTCCGTTTAATTTAGGGACTATAAGGTCTATAACTTCTTAGGGTAAAACTTAATCTAATTTTTAGTTTGATTTATCATAAAATTAAAAATTATAAACTCGATTTTTGCACATTATTAACAGTGTCAAAATATAATCGGAAATATTGTGAAGGTAGAAAAGAAATGAAGACTAGTTTGGGAGCCAAAACCAAAATGCTCTTCTGGACTTCATTAACAATTGTGTACAAACAGTTGAACTTTATATACAAAAAAAGCCCAAATACAAAAATTAACTCTTAACTGCTACTAACTAACAAATTAAATACTAATTACATTTCTCCAAACAGTCTCTGAACCCTTTTTAATCGTCTGCAGATGGTAAAGTTTCAACAAGGGTGGTTTTGTTCAAACTCCACCAAAAAGCCTTTCAACTTAAGAATTTCAGAATTTCAATGGCTGATTTGTCAACTTATTTATTTAAAACGTTTTTACAGTTTATTATATGTATTATCATAATATACATTTGAAAAAGTAATTATTATCAATTTATTAATTAAAAATTAAAATGGATAAAAATTTTAATCACAAACTTAGTAAAAAAATCATAAAATTAAGAGTATTTATTTATATGAATTTGAGAATTTATTTAATACACACTTTAAAAATAAGACGGAGACATTTTTTCACAGTCAAATGTTGTAAAATTATGAGTATTTATTTACGTGTTATTATCTCAATTCTTATTGAAAACTTACAAGTAAAGCTATCTTACATTGAAAAGAAATAAAAGTGAAATGAGTTATATACAAAAATATGACTTCTTTACCTTAAAATTTTGAATTGAAATATAATACCCAAGTTATTATAAACCTATAAAGATTAGATCTAATTTCTCTGCAAGTTCTCTCAAAACCTTTATTGGTATCAGAGAGCTAGGTTGGCGAAGTTCAATGAATGGGTGATTCATGGTGTGACTCAATGGCTTGGCATAAGCTATCGATTAAGGGAGAACTAGTCTAATATGGATCGATTTATTTAATTTATGAGCTCCTAACTCATTATCTTAAGGTTTTGAATTGATATATAACATTCTAGTTGTATATTAACTCAATTAAATCCGGTCCAATTATCTCCCCTAGCCCCCTTAAAACCCTTCAATCCTTCTACTTCCATAACCAATTACCATAGCTACGCTGAAGCATTGTCAAGCAACAATTAGTGGCCACAGCTGCTGACAACCCCATGATTTAAGGCTCTACCGTTGCTGAGGCCTGAGAGGAATTTGCTTTCATTGTTATTAAATGGCCTCATAAACACAACCCCCTTCTTTAGAACTGCAATTTCGATTAGAACTACTTTTAAAGCTCTTCGGATACTCTTTTATTTTCTTTTCATTCATTGGTCTCTCTGGTTTCTCATTGTCCTGCCCTCATCATCAGGGCTTGGAATTTTCTTTATAGCTTAAACTCTGCCCTCAACTCACGGTTACATTTTTCTAAACGGACACGAAAAGACCATTTCTTTTAAACGAAGTTCCGTAAGCAATAACGAGTAGGATATGTGTGCACTACGCGGGATCAGTTCCTCACGGAAGATGAAACGAAAGACACGAAAAGATCGTCATCTGATACCAAGACCAGACGTCAAGACCTTTTTTTTTTTTTCTGTATTTTTCCGTAATGAAACAGAGAAGAACACGAAAAGAATAGACCAAAGCTAACACCCAGATTAGAAATATACATCCATCGATCTCTTGAAAGTTCAAGGATTGAATTTTTCGAGCATGTATTTGCAATATTATGACCTCTAATACATAAAAAGATTGGATCTTTCACAATTGCAGAAGTAATAGTTGAATTGGTAGCATCAAACTCCAGATTTATTTGCATCCGAACAAAGTTTTCCATCACCAGATCATCATACAAATTCAGAACTTCCGCAGAATAATCAAATCCCAGTTCCTTACTCATTTCACTAATCTCATATAAATGCAAAATCTACATCGATACTATTCATACGTTCTCCTCATATATACATGTGAACTACTGCAGAAGCTTTTTCTCTAATAAGCAAAGCCGACTAAATATGTAAAAAGCTATAAACTTGATGCTACGAATGATCAAGAGACTACAACCCCATCTCTATTTCCCTCCATTAAACAAAACCTGGAAGGCCTAGGCTGAAAATTCCTTCTCCTGCCAAGGTCATGACTTGATGGTTTGATGACCTGCAGAAGGATGGCCCTGAAAGAATTCACCTTTTCAAGGGCAGCCAGTTCCCTCTTGTTCGATGGCAAGTGGACCTTGAATCGACCGGGAAACCTCCGAAGATTCCTGTGCAGACTGCACCTGAACGATCCAGGATGTGTGGTCGGCGAACAGAGACAAGTCCTGGCTTGGTGTTGTGCGTTCGAGTTTGAATTGGAAAGTGGATTCCTAGAAGCCATTGGTATAAACAAAGTTTAGGATGTTGGAGATTTTCTATCTTTTGACGCAAACTCATGACAGGCTTGGCGTGTCTAGGCGTTTTATAGTGTTCAACTGTTCATGGACGTTTTGGACCTTGAGTTTGATACAATTTATCAACATAATTACGTCCTATAAATGCACCTGGACAAGCTTGAATCTTTCATTTAGGCCGATTCATTGGAAAATCTAGTTATAACAAAAAGGACAGCTAGGCATATCAGTCAAATTATGTTGAAATTTTGGCTAATTAACATTTTTCTACTTAAACACAATGTTGAAGGTAAATATTATCTAAAAATTTAATAATTCTTGATTTATTTTTAAGTCTATGAAGCTCCATGGAAGTCCTTATTTTAGGAAACATCACAATACGAGGACACGTAGAAGACAGAAATCATAAAAACACGGGTATGAACCGGATCTGATAAAGACTGCTCATCCAATACATAGCCAGCCATACACTTGGGTTTCAATTGAAACCCAACTGGTCACATGAGCGGAGCTGATCATGGGCATGGACGTGGTCGTAGGGGACAAGCTTCGATTTGTCTGGTTCCGAACTATGTTGCCACTTGTGGGTTACTCTTTCTACACAATTAAGTGAACATCTGTACGTATGGTACAAGAAGGGTAGGAAGTTGCTCAGAAGTTGCAGCGATGTCGATTGAAAACTATTAAATTGGAAACATTTCTTTTCAAGGCGTTCCATTGATGGAAGATCGAGTTCCAACTCCTTAACATTCAAGCTTCCAACTCCTTAACATTGAAGCAAATTGTTTTATCTTCACCTTAATATGTTAAAACAAAAACCAGACAACATATTCCTTAATAATTTATAAATAAATAGCAATCAAATGAGTCTCCTTACAAATTTTTCCAGGTTTGTCATGAGATTTCTGAGTACAGATGTTCTGATGGTACGAAGGCTAAGAATTAGCATAATTTACAAAGAAAAAAAAGGAATAACAAACATATGCTGCCTAAGGTATTTACTAGAACCAGGAGATAATCCTTGAAATGATCTCTCTTGACCAGTCTTTTGTGCTCACTCCATAAACTGCTTAGTATATACTCGGTGCCTTCGCTCTCTTGCATAGATTACCCAGAAGATCAAAGACAGCATTACAGCAGCAGATACCATGACTAGTCCTATGTAGATCCATTCGGTATATCGCCTCAGTTTTGGGCAGTACGAGTTGGTGATGTCTGTGAATGTCTGTCTGACAAATGCACAGTCTTGCAAATCTACCAAGAACGGACCATATCGGTATAAACCATAACTTATGTTCACTGCAGATGCCATCTGATTATACACGTCTGGAGTAAGACGACCGGTTGTCGTACATATCCCAGATGCTGAAACCTGACAAATGTAACCCTTCCATACCTGATTGATTGAGATGGAATTGAGAGGGTGAGTTAGCTTGTCTTCCAAATGCAAGAAAGAGAGCAGGAATAGATATGTTAATGTATTTCTTACCTGGGATGCATTGCTCAAGTGAACTTCACCAGCAGCACATTGTCTATCAGTAAGGTCCTGATTGAAAGGGTTACAAAGAGAAGGCACAAGGGGACCAGACTGATTATAGTTTACCGGTGGTCCAACTACAGGTGGGAGATTTCTGTTGGTGATGTTGGTGATGATCCCATCGACCACACCCACAAGTTGGAATGATACTAACTTGGTCCTCAACAAGGTTTCTTGAGCAGTGGCATTGTCTACACATGGAATTATATCATCCATAGCCGTTTTCGCAGTCGGGTTCTGGACCCATTCGTCCATTGCAACACAGGTATCTGCAACCACACTGGCATGTACAAACAAACATTTATTCTCATTTCAGAAAGTTTCAGATCCAATGGTTTAAACCATCACTTACAAACACATTCCAAATGCCTGCATATCATAGTGTACAATTAGAGAAAGACAAAAGGAATGCTATTATTTTCAGATAGCCAATTGGCTTGTTTATGACATTGTTTGACCATAATAAATAAAAACAAAAGCAGGCCAATGTTCACAACTCATTAGCTTTGGCCTCTTTTCTGAACAAGCTCTGAACAAGATCAGATCGGCATTCCAAGCTCAGAAGTGAAGGATAGGCAAATATTTAATATCTGAACAAGGTCTAAAAAATCATAAGGTATATTTGAAAATGCAGGTCCATAATTAAATAAATGCTATGAATTCTATACCCAAAAAGACAGAAAATAAGAACTTACTTGTGGAGTACAAGAAATACACCACATAAGATGAATGTACCCGCAACAAGTATCCATCCCAGGATCACAAGGCTGCAGTTTTATGGTGGTTAAAATAAAATTAGTGCTATTGTTTCTCATTTTAACTTGTTTAACGAAAAAGGGTAAAGAATCAAATCACTCACAAGTACACAAGACACTGCATTCCGAGAATGGAGAATACTGCAAAGAATGTCATAGCATTAACAATAAGAGAAGTTTGTGATATTAAAAGATTTAGATGTTCCTACACAGAACAAAAAATTGCAGAAAAAAAGAACTTACAAAATCCAAGAAGTGCTAATCCAAGCATCACAGCAGCAAGAATGATCAAAGCAACTCGCCTGCAAATACATCAGCATGTGTTGTCATATGCGCAGTCTGAAATGCTAAAAAGCAACTAATCCTAGAGACAAATCTGAAAGTTTTTGCTCACACAGTATCTAAAACATCTTGAATGTCTCGTGAATTCTTCTCAGTGCGTGTAGAAAGTGTGTTACTAGAAGAGTTGATCTTCTTCTCTATATCATCAATCATTTTCTGGACATTTGGTGACAGAAAAACTGAATCCACGCCAACATTCTTAGCTGTGGCAAGATAAGCTGACACATTCCTGAGGTTTTCTGCAGTAACATGTGCCTTGCTCACAACGTACTCTAATGTACTGGTCGAAATACCATGAAACTTCCCTTGACCGGAATAAAGAACACCACATCCCACCCTGAAATTGGAAAAGTGACATTATTAAGTGAATGAATCAATCATTCAAACAGACTATGAGAAAGAGATGAAGGGTCACGAGAGAGATTCATTACATTGCGGCAATCGTGAAGAGAATGAGAAAAATGAGCGAGAGGGCATAGCAGAGTCGAGAATAACCATAAGGCTCTCTTCGACAGCAGCAATAACAGAGACAGATAAGGGATAAGCATAAACCAAAGAGCGCAAACCAAACTGCAGCAATGATAAAGAAGATAGCCCCCGAAAAACCCACAGACTGCAATATTGAAATGGTTATTAGTACAGGAAAGTCTGAATGATCAGAAAATCTGTAGAACATTTGACAATTATGGAAAGAAACAAATTAAGAACAAAAACCATACTTTCAGAAACAAAGATAAATGCCAATATGTATGGCCTAATTCATCTCGGATTAAAGCTGTAACTATTCACCTTTCTCAGCGATTAAAAGGATAATGATAATGGTGATAATAGAACCAAGAGGACAGTACCGTTTAAAGAGGATTTCAAGTACAGCAGAAAACGATCGGGAAAACACGATTACCAACGACCATCAGATGTACAATCTTGGGCCTATTGTACAAAAGGCAATTACTATTCAAAAGAACCAGCGAAAATATGTTCATTGTAAACCTCACCATCCATCCAAAAGAAACAGAGCTAAAAAGGACAAAACTTGTAAACATTCGCCAACCAAAAAGAAGGAAACCCAGCGAAGAAAAATGTTTCAAATTGGTTTAAGTTGAAAAATGTTTCAAACTTACAGCCGCGTAATGTTTATTGCTGATATTGTAGCCACCAGTGTAGAGTTTAAAATCATTTAAAGGGTCTCTCCTCCTTGTTCTCTCTGCAGCCAGTATAAGAGAAGATGAGTTCTCTTCTGCGAGATGCCTCCTTTTGTCCCATGACACCAACGGTTCATTCTCTTTCCCACCAAGGAAGGTCTCTGCAAAACCAGAGAAAGTTTATACACAAAAACACAAATAAAAATTAAAACTTTTCAACATAAACAACTCATAAGCCACCACAATGAAAAGGGAAAAGATGAAAACTTTACCGGAAAAACGTAGAGTTCGAGGATGAAATGTCGCAGGGGTGGCACGAGTCGGCGTTGCAACGACAAAGAGGAAGAAAATAAAACCAAGAAGAAGAAAATGCAATGGGTTCACCTTGCAAGATAACATGGTTGGTGTTTTTTTGGTTTCTGCAATTCCTTCCCCTGTTTCTACGCTCTGCCTCAGGTCAGGAGAGAGGAAAAAGGAGATGTGTTCCTATTCTGATAGTGTGTTATTATGATGTAGAGATTTTTGCTAATGAGAGAGATTTACTGTTAAGAAAGTGATTGATTTTATAAACAAGTACATCCAACTAATTATTTTCTGTTTCTCCTTTATTTTTCACCAAATATAAATACCCTTCATTTTGTTCCTGAATTGATGCAACTTTTGTCTTCCGCAGTTTCTTGGTTTTGTTCGTTTTCTTTTCCAGACCTTTTGCTCTCCTGAGGGCATTTCAAGAGGTGAATGTGTTAGTTGGTGGATTTGTTAAAATGACAGTACTATAAGTTAACCAACTTGTAGTTTAACTACTTTTACATAGCCTTTTAACCCTATACAACTAAATTTATACTTAGAATTAAAAGTCAATCTAGAGCTATTGATTAGCTTCCACGTAACTAAGTATGGACACCTTGATGGTGTTGGTAAGAAAATCTTCTCAATATGGAAGCCCCGTATGGTTCATTTTTCATAAAAAAGCTTTCTTTTAAGATTGGATTTGACATATAAACAAGAAAAAGTGAAGTTATAAGCATTAAATACTAGCTTTTATGGCTGCCTAGTATGAAAATATCCGTTTATGTAACTGAATCGACAATGGATAGTTAATTTATATTGTACCAGGAACAGTATAGCTGTCTTTTGGCCTTTTCTCTATTGGAGTTTTCTATTCTATGGAGTCAGGACCGTACCCACACATATAATACTAATTTTAAGATATGAAATTAACAACTGTAATTATATTGTTATAAAGAAAATAAGAATACTTATAATGCGTGTAACCGAGGAAGGTTTTGGTCTCAAAAGTCTAGATATTCTCTAATAACACTTATTATACCGTAGCAAGTTATGATTAATTATGTCTTAATCAATACAGGCTTATGGTAATCACCGAGTTGACATTTGTGATTGAGTTTGGTTTGGAAATTGGACGAAGGACAACGCAGAGATATTGCCGCGCCCCAGCTGTTAACGTTTGGTCTGGTCCACAGTGTCCCCAGGTGTACAAAGAATCCACGGAGATATTGCCGCGTCCCTTCTGTTTTTTCCATATTACCCAGAAAGTGTTAACGTTCGGTCTGGTCCATAGTGTCCCCAGGTGTACATCTTGAAACCATACGTGTCTATACCTCCATGTTCACTGTATAATATATATATATAGATTCGTCATTTTGTGGCCTGCTTCCGCTTAGTTAATCATTATAGACTGTCCAGATTTCTTACAAGTTCAGAGTGATGATCATGATGCTTTTGGACTCTGGAGAGCTTGACCCTGCTTTTGTGTCCTTTTATCCCTTTCATCTTCTCCATGTTAGAAAATTAGGATGATTTCACTTTGGCTTCAAAGTTATAAATTTCTTTTCTAGGCCTCAAATCGAGTTCTAAATAAAATTAATGCGGTTTTAATGCTTTAAATGATTAAATTTAGACTAATTCCGATCGAGCTAAGGCAACCCTTTCGATCTAATTTGTGATCTCTACTTGGCAAATAGTAAAAGATAACATGAACAAATACTCGATGACGGTTCTGTTAAAACTTGAGAAGGATTAGCTTACTACTGAAGCAATTTAAGTTAAATTGCTTCAGTATTAAGTTAGATTTTGGTTCTTACCGACAAAAAAGATTCAAACATAAGTTATGAAATAATCAATAATTATAAAACTTTTTTCCTGTTTCTTAACAAGTGAGTCACTTTTTCTTTTTATATTAAACTTTTCAGTGTCGTAAAAGATGTAATTGCGCTTTGACTAATCCAGTTCAAATCGGATAAACGAGTGACAAAGCTTACTAGTGTTTACTGATAAGATGATCTTATTTAAAGAAAGTGAACTTTATCACTATTTCTTGATAGTCTTGTCGAAAGGAAAGTAAGATGAATTAGTGTATACATTCATTTGTACAATCACTGAAATTGTAAGATTGAAATGCTTTGTTAGTATATGTTGGAATTATTAATTATTCCATGTAATAACTACGTAATACCAGATATATGTTAGAAACAACTAATCCTTCGGATTAAATTGTTTGTGTGGTCATGACTAAGTGACTAGCAATTCTGTTAGTTCATGTCATTGCAGCCAATCAATTTGATGCAAATTAATGTATGATATTATATTTTAATTAATGAAAATGTTTTATTTATCTTTATGTATTAATTTAATTAATATTTTATGTTTTAATACTATAGATAAAATGTTTGAAATAATTATTGTGTAGCATGAAATTATGATGAGAGCATAATTATGAGATTCAATTTATACTTATGTATTATTCCTAAATGTTCCTCGTTGTTGTTTCATCAAAACTAGATATTGTTAAAACGATAAAACTAGCACACTTCATGTTTCTTTCTCGTGAAGAAAGTAATTAATCTCATAAATTAAAGTATAGAGATACTTAAACTAATGTGTGGGTGATTATTAGAGAATAAGTCACTGAACTGATCCGATTATGAGAATTCTTAAAGGAATATTACTTATGTGTCTATGGATTATCTCATGATGATGGATGTATAATTGACCATTAGACTTGAGATTACCAAAGTATCAAGTGTGGGGATTATTGTATTTTTATGCTACTTATGAATCGTCATAGGATAATTCAGTCGGTAGTAATTGGATACAGTATGAACCATGTGTAGAAAGTTTAGTAAGTCAATATAGGATTTATCACTCTAAAGTAATTAGAGAAAATATTCTATTATTCTTGATTAGTAATGATTTATGGAATTATCTTACCAGAGTGAATTGATATTTAAAAGAGAGTTTTCAAATTTCAATTATAAATTAATTGCTAATTAGCAAGAACGAATATGATTGGATGTTAAAAATAGACAATGAATCTATACTCTGTTCAATTAGAATATTGAATGACAAAAGGATTAGATTATATCCATGCATGGACATGTTAAGTCAATTACTTTAACATTCCTTATATTTAAGTAATTATCATATGTTGTTAGACGTCAATCATGATTTATGATTATAAATTATAATTTTAAAATTAGATAAATTAAAATTTTGTTAATTTGTATAAATTTTAATTTATCTAATTTTAAAATTATAATTTATAATCGTTGACAATTTATTTGGAACTAAATGGGTCATACATCAAAGAACAATTTGTGAAAAATCAGTTTAATTAAGTTGGACTTAATTATAAAATTTAAGAAACTTTGGAATCAAATATGAGATATTTGATTTTATTAAAATTAAATTAATTATAATTAAAGATATTTAATTTTAATAAAAGACTATTGTGCTTTTGTTATATAAAGGGAAGAGATTTTTAGAAGTTAGTACTTTTTGTCTTCTTTCTCTCAAAGCAATTTGAAAATTGCTCTGTGGATACTATCAAAGATTGGACAATTGAACAACTCGTGATTGATCAATCGAAAACAGTTTTAAAGATTTTTCAACATAAAGCGAATAAGGTACGATTTCTAAATCGATTTATGTTTTATTCAAGTTTATTCAATTGTCGCAATTTGCTTGAAATCCGTAAAAAAAATTATTTTCCGCTCTGCCCGTAATTCGATTACGGTTAAATTCTAATAAATTTATATCTTATACGTCATCTCAGCCTCAACTTCACTTACTATTATTATCAAAAGCAAATATAAGGAGTTACTTCACGAAACAGAACCATATTAACATATTATTGCTTTCTTGATCCCAAAAGAAGAACACTATGCTTTTATTACGATTTGAGACAAATTTGGTATCTTTCCCGTTGGCCAATAGCATGAAAACTGACTTCACCATTTTCTTTTTATTCTGTGGGCCATATAGCTGTAGCCCTAAAAATAATAATTTAAATTTGAATATTTTATCTTAAATTTATATCTGAATTTGATTTTTAATTTAATTAATAACAAAAATTATCCCAATTTAGTCTAAAATTTACAGGTTAAATTAGACCTAATCCATTTATTTGTGTTTCAGCTCCACCGTCGGCAATCCCATAAGGAGATTCATTCCGTCAGAAATAGTTTAGCGGGTACTCTCAATTAGGGAGTTAAACTCTCAATTCAATGAATGGTGGTTGGAGCACTTGTCACCACACTATCCCCAACATCTTACATTGTGAAAAGTTCAGTGTGGTGTCTAAATGAGTGTACGCAACTGATGTCTATTTATTTATTACGGTGGAAAAAATAGTTCTTTGAGATCAAAATCCACATGGGAACGTGTTGGCCTTTGGTTTCATGATTTGTGACTTTGACGTTGTCAAGTAATCATTGATATGCTTAAATAGCCATTCGCAAGAACGATATCTTATTATCTTTTGCTTTTCAAGTGTACTTATTTAGGCTCATGAGGAAGAGACACGTATAGATAAGGTGAGATTTAGGTTTTTTATCCTTTAAATTATAATATTAATAAGAAGGAAGTGTGTTGGAAAAACTAATGCTTTTGACTTCTATAGCCTGATGGTACGTGAGAACCACATAACAAAAACTGCTGGGACAACGTTATAACGCAGTTAATTATATGTCTGTAACGGTTCTAAAAGAAATGGAAAATATAAATTTTCGAAAAGGAATATCTAAATGTGCACAGATCATCACAGAATGATTTCGTTGTTTGAATAGTTCAACTCCTACAAAATCAACTTAATAATAAACTGTTTTATCCAACTAAAAAATTTTAAACTATTCAATTTAACTTATTTTAATGATTCTTTTCGTTAGAAATTATTTTGATTCTATTATTATTTTTTTATTATAGTTTTTAGTATTTGTTTTTTAATTTCTGTTTTTCTTTTAAATAAAAAAATCCTGTTTGATTGTTAATATCAATATAGTTATATTTTTATTATTGATAATAATTACATATTTGATAAAATTTAAAGATAAATTAATTTTAATCTTTTATATAGTATCTAGGGTTGATTACCAAAAAAGTCCAAATTTTCGTCAACTTTTCAATTATAGCTTGAACTTGAAAAAATAGTAATAAAATGTCAAAATGATCATTTTTTTAAATTATAGCCCAAACTTAAAAAAGTGACAATAAAATATTCAAACTTTCAATTTTCTTTAATTATAGCCCGAAGTTATGTGTTGTTAACCCGATGCCTCAACCATTTGTTTTTTGTTTGTTTTTCTAACGCCTTAAATTACTCTCACATTACAGCATACTACACCATTAAGCTCGTTATTTTTAATTCGTTCTCCTGACACCCTTAGTGCAAGGGCATTTAGAGAACAAACTGAAATTGAAGGAAAATTTTGAAATCAAAGCTTAAGGTCCTCGGGACTACGTAATCTAATTTAGGTTATTTTTAAACGTCGACGTCGTTTCATTAATCTTCATTTATTGTATTAATTTTAGCTGACGTGTATTAATAATTAAGATTTTTGAAACACGTGACAAGTTACGTCAACAAACTTAACAAAAACACTAATGTTGGGCTAGAATTGAAACAAATTGAAAGTTTGAGGAATTTATTGTTATTTTAAAAGTTCGAGCTAAAGTTGAAAAAAAAGTTAAAAGTTTGAGCATTTTATTGCTATTTTTAAAAATTCAGTCTATAAATGAAAAATTGGCGAAAGTTTAGGGTTTTTTTTGTAATTAACCATAGTATTTATTAATAAATTATAAATAATTTTTATTTTTAAAATAAATAATTTAAAAATTAAATTAAATTAAACTATTTAATCAAGTTTTATTTGAAATTTATATATTTTGAAGATATTTGAAATTTAATTATATTTTATTTAATTATTAAATTAAATTATAAATTAATAATACATTTAAATTAATTAAATATATAATATTAAATTAAAATATTCATAATTATTATTAAAAATTAATATATCAAATAATTAAATAACATATATTTAGATGATACTAAACTAGATTATGAAAAAAAAATACTTTTTGTGGTTTTCGTAAATTTTGAAACCTGAATGATACTAAAATCAAAAACTCAAAAAATAATTTTTTAACTAAATTTGAAAATAAAAAACAAAAACACAAACAAACAACTTTTATTAATCAATCAGTCAAATTTTATAAATTAATAAATTTTTTATAAATTAAAATAAGTTAATTAATTTTATTTAACACTCTTTTTTAATTAAAATTTAAATTCTTTGGTATATAAAGATAATGTTGTCTTAGTGCTTTAACTTCCACTATAATTTTTAAATCATTAGTTTGAAAAGTGGTTTTAACTTTTACTTTATTCCCACTAATTCACCGACTTTGTGTTTGCATTTGAATGTTGGGTTTGAATTTAAATTAAAATCTCTTATTTGAATTTAGTATTATTTCCAACAAGCTGAAAAGTGAAACGATACACTCTAATGCAGCAATACTTCTTTATACAACTAAAAAAGCTTTCTTTTCCTTGTGAAAAAGATATCTTTTTTACAATAAATTATATAAAAAGGTTCGATTTCCTTTTAAAAGGGAAAAAAAAGAAAAATGTTGTTGTCGTTTTAAACTGATTCCTCCTGACAATGAACCCTTTTAAGCAAAGCTTATTAGTTTCTTTTCGTAATCAACTGTTTCTTTCTTCACAATCTACGTAACCTCTTTGTATTCATTTTTAAAGATATTTATCATGCCTTCTGTTTTAATAACTTGATGGCTTATAAAGAGGTTATTACACTCAATTATATATATTATATTTCCACCCAAAGCTTTAGAATATAGGGATGGCAACGGAGCCGGTATGGGGCGGGTATGCCATCCCTCGTACCCGCTCCCATTCTCGCCGGGAATTTTTCTGAGTCCCTCATACCCGTACTCGATGGGGGTTTGATGGGGAACCCCCATCGAGTACCCGTTTACCCGTTTTTATTATATTATATAATAATATTATATATTATTATTATATTATATAATAATTATTATATAACGGGTAAACGGGTATGGGGGCGGGGTCCCCATATCTGCCCCGATACCCGACGGATATTGTTGTTAATCCCCCATACTCGCCCTACGGGTAAAAATTTGCTCCCCATATTTATCCCCATTTGAGTAATTTTATCAGGTACCTATCAAATTCGGGTATAATTGTCATCCCGAATAGAACATGCAATGCTGGCCGAAAGTCAGCATAAACAATACCGTGGGAAGTGATTCTATCTTAATTAGACCCTTCGTGTAATTGCCTTTGTGCCTTTTCCTTGACATGACAAGTGATTCTATCTTAATTAGACCCTTCGTGTAAGATATGGCACTTACCGAAGAAACTAGCAGTCCATTTTGTGGCCCCCCTTGCTCGACATGTTGATTAAAGGTTTGAAATGGAGTTCTTTAAATATTGAAAATTCGTTTGTATTTGACTCAATATACACGAAACTATAATTTTGAGGACAGATGTTATGATTGAATACAACATATTTGTCAAAGTATAAATTGTTCTGTATAACTTATATATACAAATAAAAATTTAGATTTTTTAAAATTATATTACCATAATTGTATTGATTGAATATAAATAAAGACATAAGTGTGACTTGGAATGAAAATATGGACATATCACTTTAATAAATAATAAATTATTGTGCATAACTTATACATCAAATAAAAATTTATATTTTTTAAAATTATATTACCATTATTATACATTGAGTGAATATAAATTGTAATGCAGCTTGTTTTGTCTTTAAACAGCTTTTAAATGATGCATATGCTGACCGAGTTTAATAGTTCTGAGAGATTCTCAAGTAAGTGCTTGAGGCAAAGTGTATGTCATGTCTCAAGATAATGGAAGAGTTGGTGGAAGGATAATCCAAGTAACAACAAGAAATAAGTGTTAGGATAATCCAAGTAACAAGAAGTAACTAAGTGTTAAAGCACAAATAATTGTAGTCTTTTGCGACTTGTTTTCAGCGGCTTAATCATGGAATTTGATGCTGGAATTTCCACCACAGATTGGTCATTGGTGTAATTGTCTAATTGGATCCTAAACCTGTATTTATGATGTTCTTAAGCTCACTGTAAGAGTACATAACTTTTTTTAAACCCACTGATGATATTACATTAGCAAGGGCTTCACATGGGCCAATATAATGTCCAGTCTAATTACTGATCTTATGGAAGATGATCCGATCCTGACCCCACACTGGTTCAGCTTCGATGAGGTCTAGGTCCTTTATTTTCTATTCTTCTATGCTTCGAATAAGCCCATTTGCCATATCTAAATTAACATACATGATGCCTTCATATTTGTGTTCCTTAGTATGGTTGCATAGATGTCTTCTTTTTTTTAATAAAAAACAGATAATCTCCAACTATTTGCTAAATAAAATTTTGAGAATAAGTATTAATATATTTTAAACAAATTAATATTTAAATTTTATTAAGACAAGATTTGTAATAGTGAAAGGTATAACATATTAGCCTCTAATCTTTTAGGAGTGGTTAAAATAAATTCAAACGTAAAAAGTGAAAAATTGAGATTCAACAATTATATTAATTAATTTATTTAAAATATATTGTACATACGAAGAAGAGGAAATATTCTTACCACGAAACAGTCACTTGCTACACTGAAAGAAGTTTCTGGGACACGTACAAGGCGAAATCATTCACACACACACACATCAAATAGCAAGTACACATGGGATGGGAAACTGGGAGTAGGTTTCTTAAATTAATTGCTCAAAAAAAAAAAAAGCAATGTGAAGACTCTGATCAAGACAAAACCTCTATACACGCTTTAAAACTTTTTTGGTACTTGTAGCCACATTGGTTTTATGCAATGGGACCACTGTTTCATGTTCCTCCTCCATAGTCCATACATAACAACCCGGTTAATTTATTATCGTCATGCTTTTGGTAAGCTCTCCATACATGTAGGTAAGATTAATCCCCACAACTTCAGTACAACACTATACATTAATGACTCGCGAGATTATTTATACACAGAGTTCATTAACTTAGGCTTATAGTACAATTTGACTGGTCAAAAATATTGATGACATTTTACCTCTCTCTCCCAATCTTCGAGGAGAGACGGTGCTGTCTCTCTAATATTGTTCGTAGGAAGCCCTTTTCCATCTCCATCATTACATGTTAGAATTGAAGAACGTAGCTTTGGAACTAATAGTACATAGTAAGTTTTCATTTTTATGTATATTTGTTTATATTTGAGTTGGATGTTATTGAGTTCTAAATGAATGGAATCAAGGTCGATGTTGGTTATTTTAATTTTTCAATTTTTATTGAAAATGAGCTTTAATTCCTTTATTATCAATGTTTTGAGAAAAAAATTAAATGGGGTAGAGATATTAGTATGTATATATGCTTCCTAGAGCATATAAATGAGGAACAAATAATCCTGCAAACAAATGATACCCTCGACTTGATCAATTATTAATATAACGATGACAAATCCTTAGGAAGATGTACAAAACCATAACTTGGAATTGGGAACCACGTGATGCCATTAAGACAAAACTCCCGACCAAGTGATTAACTAAGTTAAAAACTCGAAGAGAGAGATTAGAGATTACAGACGAGAGAAAGAGAACTTCTTCCTTTCTTAATAGGACCAAACCAGTCAAACTGTAAGAACTACACCAAAAATTGTCATATAGGTTTAATTTCTTGTCATGATGATCCTAACACATAGGGGATCTCTGAGGAATGCCTTTCCTTCTGTTACTCATGCTAGTGGCCATGTCCTCGTCCGAAACCTTACTAGCTGACCTTCCACATACGTATAGTCCGCTTCTCTTCTTTCGTACAATCTCTGTGCACATCAAGCTCATGTTCTCAGAACCTGACGACCCTGACGACCAGCTTATTGGCTCATCGGAGTCTACGATTGTCGAATGAGGGGTGTCGTTGGTTGTTTCATCGTCTCCCATGTCTTGAGGAATCAAGAAGTCAGGACTCAGTGTTAAGGAATTGCATTTCCTTAAGTAAGGAGAGAGGTCCTCGTAGTGTTTCAGCACAAAATCCACCTAAATATAATGTGATCACATTATGGTATAAACTTTTGAAAAATTATGTCTTTTTAAGAATCAAAATTGGATTAATATAATTAATTGCATGAATTTTTTTTTCTTAAGACCAAAATTAACGTACACAGAAGTTATATAAATCGATTATATATCACGATCTTGTAATTATACAAGTGGATATTAGTAAATTTATTTACTAATAAATTAAAACATAGAAATTACGACTCTATTTGAACTTTAACGTGATATTTTTCCCTTGCTCAAATCCATAAGTTAAAAATTGATTACCTTGCACCCTAGAGAGCAATGGATGAATGGTTCTTGCAGGCTCCTGTCACAGGATGTGCAGTAGTTTCCTGAACCTTTGAATTGCCTATTCTGAGGTCTTTTCTTGATAAACACCACCTTGGCACTATTTATAGTATAAGCCTGATAAAAATTCAGCTAAAATTAGCTAACGATGAGCTGAATTGAATTGGAAAAATGAAGAAAAGTGTCAGCAGAAACAATGAACTTTCTTTTCTAGGCACTTGAACCTGAACGTTTGAGCAGTCTATGAGCTTCTGCAGGTCTTCCAATCGGACCACATCATGATAAACGTAACGACGAACTTGAAGAAGACGATGGTATCGATGAGAAGGGATACAATGAGGGCAAACACTAACGCAGCAATCCAAGCAGCAAACGTTCTTTTCGTTCTTCTTTGCGGTTTCATGATATGAACACCCTACAAAGAACTTCTGTGTGTACAGGGCTTCCAACCATGCAGGTTTCTGAATTCCCTGAGACAAAAAAGGAAAGTATATCAGAACAAGCAACAGTTTCAAATCCTATGCATGATCTGAGAAATCGCAGTCAACGACAATTCAGCTAGGAATTGAGAGGAAACAAGCAACACACACCATGATCACACAAACCAACAAGCAGAACTCCTTGAGCTGTTACGAAGATATATAGTGGAGTATAACAAGAGAGAAAAAGAGAGAGAAGAGAGTGTAGAAGAGATAAGGGTATTTATGGAGGTTCACATGAGACGAAAGGGCATATATTTATTCCTTGAAATGTACACAGCATTTTGTCTACAGTGTATGTGAATGTGAGAGTAGGGTTTGGTGTTATATGTAAGAGAAAGGCAAATCAAAAGAGTATTTACTAAACAAAGAAAGTAAGATATGAGGAGAACGTGGGCACTGTCTCCCATTGTTTACTATCTCTAATAAACTATATTTTCGTCATCTCCTTGGCTTAAGAGCTCATTTGCTAAACTAACTAGACCCTTCTTGAAAAAGCTGCAGTATTTTTTAATTTGCCAAGATTTTTCAATTTTCATTTAGTTGAATTTGAACTGAAATCACCC
Organism: Erythroxylum guanchezii; assembly: GCA_025629825.1. Classification (NCBI taxonomy): domain Eukaryota; kingdom Viridiplantae; phylum Streptophyta; class Magnoliopsida; order Malpighiales; family Erythroxylaceae; genus Erythroxylum; species Erythroxylum guanchezii. The sequence goes on from JAOTAX010000007.1 coordinate 30,622,797, forward strand.
TTTCGATAGTTTATATGAGTGAGTCATATTGTTAGATGAAGTAACACTATCTCAAAGTGGGATTTCATTATTGAATTCCTTTTGAGCGTGTTATTGATTTAAAGATTGTTCGTTTACACAACTTCGTTTTTTTGGCTAATCATGATATTATAATGTATGAATACGTCTAATTAAGTTCAGAGCTTAAAGGGTAAAGCAATGTGTTTGGGACCGTAAAATTGCTAGATAGTTGGAGCGGAAAGTGAACATAATACTATGTTTTAAATTTAAGGAGTTTACTTCTATTAATGCATCTTAGTATATAGGCCAAGTCATAAATAATGTTCTGCCCAATTCACTACAAATATTCGCTTGGACTTTAATGTTTTTATCAGTTGTTAATTTGTTAGGGACAGCTTGTGTTTTAAGTTACTGACTTTACGTACAAATTAGAATGACTTGAAGAATTAATCTCTGAAGTGTTGGATCTGAATTGATTCAAACAGCATAAGATATTGAATTTAAACTTAGTTGATTTCCCTTTTTTCCATGTCTCAAAGTTTTAGACTAACGAACAAAAAACAATTATGAAAATGTCGGAGTTTAGTTCGTCTCAAGAGTACCAATTTGGTGAACTAATCAAAAGTCAGACGTTGGTCTGAGCTGGAACTTAGTCACTAAATCTCTCAGGAAAAGAGAAAACACTATTAGGGACAATATATATTACGTAACAGGGCATTTTTCATTGGCTTGGACCTGGTGGATAGTGGAATAGCAGCATTATTTGAACTAATCACTAAAAAGCTGAAAGAGAAAAACAAGACATGTACGAGGAAACCCGGTATTTGGGGAATCAAACATGGCAACATTGAACCAACCACTCCACTAATGAGAAGCTGAACATTTTAACATCTTAATGTGACAAATTGTTAGACAGACAAGCACAACTCATTAAGCACTAGCTAGTAAGCCTGATGACCTTATTAATTATCCTTTTTTTTTTTTTACTAGTTTTGGGGGAACCCTTTTGCCGGTAAGCTTTAGCTAAGAGCTTATCTTGGGGTTCGCTAATCTCTCTCAAGCTATCATCTTCATGCCCTAGCCATGTATGCTCTTGGCAACCGAATCTTTCGGTCATCAATCAGGACATGCCATTTAAGAGTACAATGGGCTCTGCTTTTGGTAAAAACATTTTTACCAAAAACCAGGATGTGGGTTGATGACAACTTTTGTTTTCAGTACAAGAATTCAACTCCATTTGCTGCTAAGATGGCTTAGCATGAATTGGTGTCGGACCGTTAGAAATTGAATTTATTGAGATTATGACAAGTGGAGCTGTTGAACTTACCACCGTATAAATATTCAATTTCTCTTCACTTTTTGGCCTTTCTAAAGTTGGAATACCATGTCTTGTGGACATATTCTTCTAGGTGAAAGTACCCTCCAGGACAATAGCTACCCTTTTGAAGTTAAAAAGCTTAGAGAATTACATTATAATATGAAACTGTTACCTTTCATCCATTTGAATCTTGATCTCGGTGGACTAGAACTTTCGCCTATGGAATGAGATTTAAATTTTGTTTTGATGATACAGGAGCGGACCATTTTGAACCCTTCCCTATAAGTTACTAGATGAAATTGAATTTAGCTATTGGAGGTCTATCTATGAAAGCAATGCGTGTTTTTGGATTTGTCTGTACAGAAGATAGTGAAAAATGGGAGGAGAAAGAGTTTTTAAAGGATTGAAGTTGAATGCTAATTAAGTAAAATACATATTTCAAGATAAGTTATTCAAAATAATTTAAGCCAGACGAAAGGCTTAATCCAAGACATCCTTGAGGTTTCTTAAGGAAGAAATGAAAGCAGAGAATTTCTGAAAAAATTACCATTTGCTTGTTCCAATGTCAGCTAGAATCGACATTTCCTTGTATCAAAACAGGGAATTCAATATATAATAAATCTCCTTAATCATAAAAACTATTAACAACTGACAAGAATAGATTGAAATGCACGTGAATCTTACTAATCAAAATTAGTTTAGCAAAGATATCTCATGGCTTCTCAGGCAAAAAGGTAGCAGAACAACAGAAGAGAAAAAAGTACATAAAAGAATAGAGATAAAGGTTCCATTTTGCCGCCCAACCCATGTGGCAAGGAAAGCAAAAAACCTCATGTGCAAGTACAAGGGATCCAATGGCCTCACTCTCTCAAGTATGAACCAAAACGAAGAAGAGGGTGCCTTGGACTAACCAAATATTCCTCTTTTTCTCATTAACACGGGGCATTTTGATGGTTGGTCAAAGGTCAAAGATCCAGAAGTGAACAGAGAGATTATCGAGTGTCCTTTTCAGAGGTAGAAAGTGAGTTGTTCAGAGGAACAAACAGAGGGTGAGTCAGCCAGCGAGCCGCACGAGGGGATCTTACTGTCCACTTGTGTGTGTTTGTGTGCTTGTAAGTTCACAGCCCACTTTACTCTGTCAAAACAGAGTTTGTTTAATGGCTCTAATGGCCCTAGTGTAAATATTTTTAAGGACTTGGTCATGTGCAGACTCTATACGGTAGATACTTAATATATCATTACTATTGCTATCATCATGTGAGTTTATTGATATAGTATAGGCAGTTGTATTAGACTTAAAATGATGGGTAGTGAATCGTCGGCCATCATTTTAATGTTGATGGATCACGGTTATGTGTTCCCTTGATCAAAAGGGCTAGCTTGATTTGATTTTAGTGCACAATCCCACCAGATGTTTTATGGATATGATATATAATTCCTTGATGGTCCTATCATGAAAGTGGTCTAGATTTTTTCCCATCACAAGTTGACAGAATAACCAGTTCACGTATAATTGCAGATTGCAGACATAATTGACCACAGAACATGGAAGCCAAAACAAGAATAGTGCAAGTAATGTTGGTCACCGGTTCTAAACATTTAAAGAACGATTATAATGATTATTAATTAGAATAAAAAACTATCAGACCATTCTCAAAAAATCAACCAAAAAATCAGCAAGGAATATGATAAAGACCAACTGTAAGGAGTGAGGTCTTTCTGACAAACTTAGCCTCAAGGCTTCTGAGCAGAGTACATGATGAAGGCTTGCTGAATTTTGCTTGTGTAGTTGGTAAAGCCACATGATGTGCACAAATCCTCAATCTCCTCTTCTGTGAAATAGTTATAGTACCGAATATTTCTCTGTCCATAATGGTTAAGCAGTGGTTAGTGCTGATAGAAATCTCAAGAAGTTCTTTTAACACGATGAAACGGTGGATGAAATTTGCTCACGAGTAAATAAAACCAAAAAAAGCTTAGCAATGATGTGAACAAACTAAAAAAAGGTTTAGAACTGACAAGTTTTCCAATTCTAAACAAATAATCTCTAGAATGGCTCTATATTGGCCGATACAGATTACCTAAAAGGCTGTCCTTTTTCCAATATATTAAGGTTAGAGATGTTAACTAGATCAAACTTCTTATCTCCAAAGAGCTTCCACAATACATAACCTTGACAATACATATTACTATCAATATAAACACAAATCAATCTTCATAAAATGGGTTTGATTCATTTCATTTAGTAAGGGGAATTTCGTGAAGAATAGAGGAATTCTAAGACATACCTAGAAACAAAAAGTGGAGTCAGCTTCTCTAGAAAAGAAAATCTGTTACTTAATTCTGAACTTCAGGGCATCTAACTTACTATTGCATGATAAGCATTTAAGTCTTCTTCTTATGAAATTGATAGAATTTCAAGTTCAGGCATGGTAATATATTAACATAGGAAAAAACATGTGAATATACTTCACAAGGATGGTTACCTGAAGAAATGGTTGTATGATCCAAGGACTGTTCAAATTAGTTCGAAGGAAAGTGGTTCCAACAAAGACTCCACCACTTCGCAATACCCGACAGATTTCAGCAACCTGACACAGCAACATAGAGCTACTTGTTGAACTTGTGAAATGGATTTAGATTCGTCAGATAGTGAAAAAAAGCAGTTCTTAGATGTAAAAATCCTGTGCTGAATCTGATATTTAATGCTTGAGAGAACAGAATGTTACATAATAGTTCCATCTGGTTCACCTAACTAAGACTAAAACCACAAATTGGAGATTCATCTAGTTAATTGTTTCATACTATAGGCATCGACAGCTACAGTTTTCTTCCTCCCTTGAAGACTTCATTCTGTAGAAACCATGACACAAGTATGTTTCCAGGCCAACATAACAGATCAAATTTTTCTCAGTAATGATACTCACATTTCCATTAGTAGAACTCAATCTACTTGTTAGAATTATCTTTGAGACTTTGATATAGTAAACTATCTTCACCCTACTAATCACAATGATTCCACAAAAAATTCACAGGGAGAGAAAGCAGACAATTGAGTCGCTGGCAGGGAAAAAAGAAATGCAGTGACAATCCCATAATTATACCTGATCAAGCAACTTCTTGAGTATTTCAGAATTGGTCATTTAACAACTACATGGAAGACAACTAGCATCTACTGAATTAGATTTAAGAGCATGAATTTTGCAAGTGATTGGAAATTACAACTATAGCAAAAGTTTGAATGTTAGAGAAAAATCAAGTCAACACCAGAAAAACACATCAAAAATACAAATCAGTTTAAACAAGGTGGACAAGGGCATCAAATTTGTAAATTTTAAGAAATTCTTTGAGACCTGGTTGATCTTACAGAACTGGAAAGTCATCCCATTTGAAGAACATTCAAGGAATGAGGAACACTTACAGCGTTTGAAGGAGCTGGCCAGCAATGCAAGGCTGCACCAGCATGAACAGCATCAACTGAACCTGACGGGAATGGCAGTCTTGAAACATCTGCCCTCACAAGAGCTAGATTTCTGTATATTCTCCAAACAATGTAAGTTCTAGTTTATTTCAGATAAGTACTATGATGTATATTATCTCACACAACTTGTAGGTGAATTTGCAAATGTTAGTGAGACAAGAAAAGCTTACTCAGTTGACAGAGTACCGTCTTGCATAATGAAATCATAACATTGACGAAGCATGTTTTCAGAAAAGTCAAGTGCAATAACTTTTGAATATGAGCCAGATTTGGCAAATTTTCTGGAGAACAAACCACTGCCACAACTCACATCTACAAGAAGACCACCTTCTGCAGATTTGAAATACTCTTGTGCCATATTAAACTGCATTAATAGCACAATAAGATAATACATATTATGAACTTGGCACATGGCGATGATAAGTATTCATTCCAGGTGGCCTTAAAACTTCAGGAGAAATACTCTTTTGAACTAGAGGCTCAAGAAAATCATTTCTAAAAGAAAGAGTCCCAAATGAACATGTCCATTTTCAATTGCCTTAATGACATCTTCATCAATGGCACCGGGATCATGAGACAAGCAAAGAAGACAAACCTCTTCATCAGGACCAGGAAAGCCACTCCGATTAAAATTTTGACGCCACCCACGTTCATACAAGAATGAAACAAGTGGACTCCTAGAAAATGGAAGGATAAACTGAGTATAAGTGACAATCTACTAAACTATAAAATCTTATACACCCTTCCATGAGAATTCAAAAGGAAATTCATGTGAGAAACAACCAGCTATGTGCCAGGATTTCCTTTAATCAATAGAAACTAGAACATGCAAACAATTTATTAAATGCCAACAGACAGATGTCTCAACTCTCAGGTGAAAAGGCATTCGTACCTGAAAAGTTCTGTTCTACCAGGTTTGACTTCTGTGTAATTTTTCATTCCAGCCGTAATAGTAAGATCTAAATACTTTTCTTTGCTGGAGTAGGTTTTATTGCACTTTTCACACTTAAACCCAGACCTGTAAATTGCTGACCTGCAAATTCTACTTATTAAACCATAGCCTAAAGGAAAACAGAAAAGACACTTAACCTGTGTGCATCGTAACTTACAACTTAAAACCTGGAGGACCCTTTCTTATCAGAGGTTCATAACATACTGGACATGCAAATGGATCAACCTCCAACGTTTGATTCTGCTGCTGTGTGCTCAATCGCTAAAATGGCAATTCATTATAATTCATAGTACACCAAATGATCAGAAGATGCATTATAATTAAGGAATATATTTTCTTGGAAAAAATGATCTCAACCCAAAAAATAAGCCAATCAAACTAATCAAACCAGAAACAAATTCTTCTCTGATGATTTACCTAGCACAGCATATAATTTGAGTATGAGAATTTATGAAACCTAGTGTCTTCAATACTTGCATTCACCAGGTAGCAGAAAAAAGTAGTGAATAAAGCATTAACTCGCTCAGTCAAAAATTGATTTCACAGAAAGCATGAAGAGTGACTAAATAACCACATACACAAAAAAAAAAAAAGAAATTTGAGCGCCCAAGTATAAGCAGTCAATTGGACAAATAACTGTTTTCTTGAATCATCAAACTGTTCTGACGTTCTAATTCCAAGAAAGACCCAAAATTTTAAAATCAGAGAAGGAACTACCTCCAATCTTATGAAAAGAAATTACAATGCTTTAGCAACTTAGGTCCTTAATTGAAGCTCCTACCTTTCCTCACATTTTGCTTTAAGAGCTTATTCAACTAAATCTTCAAAACCAATGTCAAATTCACTGAACACTTTCGTTTTCTCAAAAAAGCACCAAAATTTACACCATAACCTCTCCATAACCAGAACATGAAAACATAAATTTCCCCAGAACTTGTAATCAACTAAACATTCCCGAAAGCTATCAAAACTCAACCAAAACCCAGCACACACACCGAACGAACGAAAGACATAGAAAACCAACGAAACCATCAAAGAGGGTAAGTGGATTAGTTACAGGTTCCAGAGCAACAGCAGAGGAGGCGCGAATGGTGAACCTGAGAGAGGAGTATCGGAGACGTGGTCGGAGAACCCGGAAAGTATAATTAGAATGAGAATATTGTGGGCATAAAGTTTGGTGAAGAGAGGTAGAAGTAAACGGCGAAGAAGACGAAGCGATCGCCATCGGAGACTGGTTCGTTTCAGAAGCTCCTCAGACACTGTTCAGTTTGTTAAAAAGCTCTTATCTTCAGTCCTGTCTATGGTTCGTTGGAAGTTGCCGTTAATCTGTATGTCCGGTTAGTTTTTGTCTGAATTTCTATGCGGAAATGGCAGGACCACGTTCGTAGAAACGTATCCTCAAATTTTGATCCAAAATATACATTTGCTGAATTAAAGTTTTCCAAACTTCTGGCTTGTTCTTGAAAAACCTTATAATTTAATATTTTATAATAGAGATTTCATATTTTATTAAATAAGCATACTTATTATATTATTAGTTTTCTGTCAATTAAAATATTATCTTAAAAATTTCTTTATTTGTTGATGAGTTTTGCACTTTCTAAATTATAATCAGTTCTAAATTACTATAACTCATACCATCTCAATAAAAAATTGAATCGTGTAGTTAGATATAATATGTTTACTTTAATTAAGTGGCTGTAAAATTAATTGATTTAATTTTAATAATTCATGAAATTTTAATTGTATTAAAAAACTAATAAAATTTAAATTTTTTTAGTCAAATACTTGTGAATTTTTTTAAAATTTAAATCACCTTGAAGTAAGCGAAGGATAATTATTAAATATAATTTAAAATAATAATTATCGAATTAATTGAAACTAGTATTTTATAGTAATAAATTAGTTTAAGTTTAACTCGGATTAAAATAAATTGATTTAAATTAATTAATTACAGTTTAATTTTAATTATTAAAAATTAAAAAAGCTAGAACCCAATAATTTTTTCATTTACTAATTGAGCGCAACTAAATTAATGAATTAAATTAAAAATTATTAAAATTAAAATTGAATATTTAAATTTGGAGTTTCATTATAAAAAAAAAGTGGGATTGTTCCCTACCACCTAGACAAAAAGAAAAAGAAAATCATCATGCTAAAAATAAATTAAAAAAAAATCTTTATCACTTGATTTCCGGATTCTAACCTTCAGATTCCTCTTCAAAGGATATAATAAAGACAAATGGGTTTCAGCTAATCAGTGCTCGGAAATGTCAATCTCTTGTGTAGGTGAACAATGTTGGTATTTGAAGACCTTTCACTCAAGTCCTATATCCACACAAAGAAAGGTTTTTACAGTAATGCTCTTAAAGTCAGTTGATAATGAAATATACATTGTAGCAGCCATTGACTTTCTAACAATTGAGTGCAATAGATACAATATTGCTGACAGATGAAGAAGAAGATTGCATATGTTCTAGCCTACACTTTTTTTTCTCTCTGATACTGCTCAATATGATCATATAGAGTCACTGAGATTTGTAACTTCTCATCAGTAGGCATTTAGACCGGCATAATCTCTGGGTCCGTAAAGTAGAAACAAGTCTGCAAAAAAACCCTTTTTTCTTCTGTGATTGTACCCCATATCCTTGCACAATTGATCATTGTTCCATATATGGGTGTTACTTATACAGGCTCTCCTGGATCCACGTGTGTGTTTTCTCATGAAATTTTCCCACGTTGAGACTGTCTTCTCCATCTCGGTTATAGCAGGAAGTTGAAATTTTCCATCAAGGAAGTGTGCTAACCATTGACACCTGATCTCTATGGCGAACAATGTTGACAGACTTTCTGCATATCCTATTACAGCTAGTTGTGGAATCCGAGGATGAATTACTTGTCTGTAGTAACACAGGAAATATACAGAATCTCAGACATCAAAATTCATCAGGAGTGGAGTTAACTGTGGTAGATCATAGATTACTGACCTGTAAAGAGGAATTATTGAATTGGACAATCCTCCATGTCTAATTGAATCCTGGTAGAACTGGGACTCGAAGATTTCTCTGAGATTTTGATCCCCTCTATATCCGGTGGCGAAAATAACAATGTCTGATAATACTGGCTTGAATTCTCCTTCAACAATCAAACCTTCTTTACAGAATCTGATAGTTTTTGATTTCTTGATGACTATGCTTCCTTCTTCAACTTTCTCGTAGAACTTGTCAGGCAGCACGCATGTCAGACATGCAGAGATGTCTTGGAAAAAGCTGCATTTGGGTATTATTCCATACTTCTTTAGTGGGAATTTCCATCTCAGATAGAACTCAACAAATTTTGAAATCCCCCATTTCTGAAAGAACATACATAGACACAGCAGGTTTGAATTTTAAATCATGCAGTCTCTGGGAAAGCGAACGGGAACAAGTTCTACAAAAGAAAATTACCAGTGGAGCAAGCACGGTGGCCAACAAGTTGAAAAGGAACGTGTCACCAGGCTTATGAATCATTAACTCCGAGAAGCGATTTAAGAACAGAAAACCAATATTAATACCGCAGATCTTCTCACTTGGGATGAACCAATGACTTGTTCTTTGAATGACTGTGCAGGGGTACTCAACTCCTGATCGGAAAGAAACACCAAACAAACCAGAAAGATTATACCAGGCTATGGTAGAAAGTGTGTGATGTGAATGGTTAAAAGAACATTGCAAAGATTTTTCTCAATACCATTTGCATTTGCACATTCTGCTGCTATGTCAAGTGCAGATTTTTGTGATCCGATGATTGTAATTCTCCGCTTTCTGATAAATTCTGCAGCACTAAAATCATCCATCTCAGAGTATTCCATTGAATGCATTACCTTGCCATTGAAGACTTCTGGGCCATGATTTTGAGGGAACTCCGGGATGTATGGGTGACTATTGTACAGGCCGATACAAAGAATCACGAACTCAACTTGGTAAACCTGACCAGTTGTATCCATCAGCTCAGAAACCTCTCAGCCATAGATGGGATTGGATATGCTAACATAGTCAAGAATTAGTTCAAACCTCAAGCTGAAACTTCAAGTGTTTAGCTGAATTACCTGTACATTGCAATTTTTGACGTCTTGGACTCTTATGTGCCACTTCCCCTTGGAACCAAAAGGTTTACCAGTTCCACCCCAAAAAAGCCATGTTTGCATCTCTTCAGGGGACTCTCCAATATAATCTATCCCAACAACCTTGGAGTTGAACTTTATGCATGGATAGATGCCAAAATGCCGTGCGTAGGATTCAAAATATTTAATTATATCACTGTGGCTAGGATGTGCATCTTTTACTCTGTCAGGCCAAGGAAAATCAGAAAATTGATATGTTTCCTTGGTATTCTGAAGCTTGGTTGATGCTATGGTGTGATTCCAAATTCCTCCAATGCATTCCTCAGCTTCAAAGATGATTGGATTGAAACCTTTCTTCAGAGTGTTTTTGCAAGCAAGAAGTCCACTCAATCCTGCCCCGATGATTGCCACCCGTTTCTCCATTAAATTACCATGACCAAGCTCCAAAGCCGATCCTGCAGAATGACAATCACATGTATATCAATATGTTCCTCACAATCCTGAGTTTCCTCGGTAGGTGAGTTTCTTTTTAGTTTTTCATTGTTTATACCAAGTTGGTTTGCATTAGGGAAACAGCAGTTCCATTTCTGTTGACTTTCCATAGTTAAAATAAAGTTAAAAAGAATACCAAATTCTTGATCCAAAAGTGCTAATCAAAATTTCAACTGTTGCCATCTTTACTGATATATATTATATTTACAACTTGGCTGAAAGTATCACTTTTATCTTCTGAAATAAATTCATAACATTAGCTGTGAGCTAGAGCATTTCACTATTTGACAAACTTAAAATTTTTCTACTCTTGTAAACAAATTTATTCATGAATCTGTCAAATTATTTTAACAGAAACTTGTCATGTCTTTTCATTAAGATAATTTGGAATATCTCACTAAATTAAATTTCTGAGGATAACTGTTAAATCCCAGGTGAAGGCTTTCTATTACTTAATAAAATACTAAACCTGGTCACAACCTGCCAGTTCAGGATTGAGGGGTCTACAGAAAATCTTTGCGTTCCTTTAGGAAACATGTTCATCAAGTTTAGCAGCAATGCCTACTAGTAATGAAGACAACTGGGCACCAATCCCACTTTTAAATACAATTGTTGACTTCTATCTCCTCGAGTTCCTTAATCATGTCTCCCGTTACCTCTTTTTCATTGTCTTTGACCCGTCGCTAAACAATGGTTATACGTGGTTAAAATATTGTAGCTTGAGAGCTACAACCATGGGATTTTCGCAGAATTCTCAGGATCCATCTTTGCCGCTTGCTTCGCCAAAACAAATCCTTTGGTCAATGATAGATGGTAGGATGACAGGGCTCTTTTTTTTATTAGTTTTAATTTTTACAATCGTCTTGTTTACCATTTGATGTCTCTTTTGGATCTAGAGCTAGCTACCAGATCATATTCTGCCACATCCACCAATGGTTGCTTGTCCCACATTCTGTCACTTTTTATTTTTGTTTTTGTTTTTGATTCAGTTTGTATTGCACCTGTGTATTTGTTAGAACAATATACAATTCATTTCTTGAATCTCAATCAACAATTGATGCAGTCTTTATTTTTTTGATGTAATTTTTAATTTTTAATTTTATTTTTCTCTTAAATAAAAAGAATTTTTTTTTGGGTTGTTAATATACCATGGTTATATTTTTATTTCTGAAGATAATTATATATTATATAAAATTTAAATATAAATTATTTTAATTATTAAATTTATTATATCAATAAAATTATTTTATTTTATTAAGATAAATAATTTATAAATTAATAATTATTTTAATATATTGTAATTACTAAATGAAATTTAATTCTAAATTTATATATTTTAAAGTTATCTTAAATTTAATTATATTTAATTTAACTAATAAATAAATAAATTATTCATAATTTTTATTAATAATCAATATATTAAATAATTAAATAATACATATTTAATTCATAGTAAATCATATTATGAAAAAAACAGAAATAGAAAACTATTTTTTATAGTTTTCAGAAATTTTGAAAATCGGAAGAAGCCAAAATAAAAACCAAAAACTCAAACAAAATTATTTTTACTAAATTTGAGAATAAAATCAAAAAAATAAAGCATAATCAAAAATGGAAACAAATATTTTGGTAAAAAATGCAAAATTTCTTGAACAATTTTTAACTATTCAAGAAACATTTATATCGTATTTTCTATGGTTTTTGTTATAAATTTTTAAATATTTTATATTATTTTAATGATATTATAATTTAAAAAATGACGTATGGTTAGTTGCGCCAAAAATTAAGTTAAGCTACGGAGTTTGAACATCTTTTTACAGGAGATGTTGGCATTGAACAGTTTTCAGCGTCTGTTACAACCCCTTTGACTTTCAAAGTGGTGACATAATAAAATGAGAAAATAAATTCTTACACTAAAATTGTATAATCCGTTGCAACTGAAGTTCATGTAATAATCTGTAAATTACATTCTCAGGATTTTATTACTGGCCACCAGGTTGTGTCTTACTAGGATCTTACCGTCAAAGCAGGCCAAAATGGATAGATGAATCCTGGAAACTAGGCCACAAGAGATAGATAGACTGAGAAAACAGGACAAAACTATACTATTAACCTTTCTATATGATTTAACAACATCCCAGATAACGAATTCCTTTTCCATGGCTACTACCATCAAACCGTTATTTCCTCATTTTCCTTCGCTGAAACAAAGCATACCCTCCTCCTGTCCAAGGACTTCCTGCAAACCCATCTCAGATTCGGCGGTCAGTTTCCAGTTTTCAGACTTAACTAGACAACGAGGACAAGTTGCTGTCTCAGTTTCTTTCAATCCCTCTGGAAATTTTGACCTCTCTTTAGAGGACTATGAAAATGGTAAATTCCATTCTTTTATCTGATTTATGATCTTCTCTTTGTACTCTCTATTTTTTTAGCTAGAGAACAAATTCTCTTTCAATAATTAGAAAAAGAGAGCCTCTAGATGAGGTTGCTAATCCCCAGTATAAGAAGGTTACTGTATCTTTTTTCCTTTCAAAGTCATTGCAGATATGATGGTAGGCTAGTAGCATTCATTAGGCTACGTCATTAGCAGCTTTTGAGGTTTCTATAAGCTTATAGTTTAAGGTTCTGCTTTCTTTTAGTTCCATCAGTAACATGCAATTTGGGAGTATCCAAGAGGAAGCTATTTTTTGAATAGAAAGCGATGAATTATCTTTTGATAGCTGTCGCAAGAGTTCCTATAAAATAATCAGAAAGGGCACTCAGAAGTGCTCATAAGTTTGTCATTAAGCGAATTGCTGTGTTTGACTATAATTTAAGTCCCTATAAGCAGAAAAAATATTTGCAATGATTGCTCTGACCACATTGTTTAATGATCACATGATGAGTATTATATGGAAGCATCCATTATTGTGTGGAGAATGCAAGTAAATTAGTATGCATATGCTCCGCGCACTGAACTTTTAATCTGCAGAATTGGTTTTACATCTTATTCTGATCTCCCTTGATTGATAGATGAACCAAATGTGACACCTCCAATGCCTCCAACAGAAGGTCGTTACGACATTTTGATCGATAACGACATCATTCGTAGTCTTGACTTATCCCCGTTTAATAAAGTCACAGGGATTACATCACCCTCATTAGGTAAGCTTCATAAGAACAAGTTTATAACTCAACATGGTAGTACTCCCCTAACACAGGTATCTGATAACTTAATTGCAGCTGAGCCAAAGGACTTTTTGGAACGAACAATTGGATTCACCATTAACTACACTAGAGAAGATCCATATGATCCTAGGGAGCTATGTGAATTCCCTGATATAAGACTTTGGTTTGTGAGACTTGATGCAACTTATCCTTGGCTACCTGTCTTGTTGGATTGGCGAGCTGGGGAGCTTGCTCGTTACGCGGCAATGTTAGTTCCTCACCAGGTAACAGAGAATGATTGAAACTGCATAATTTTGGACGAATGTAATGATGGTCTAAACTTCTGAGTGAAACTGCATAATTTTGGAAGAATGTAATGATAGCCTAAACTTCTGAGTTCTCCTGGCAGATAAACACGAAAATGGGCGTTGTTTTCAATCCTGAGGCATTAGAACTTTTCATCATGAAGAAGGCTTTCATTGTCTACACTTGGTTGAAGAAACATAATATTCCAAAGCCTAAATTGAAGACTTCTGATATGGCTAGGATGCTTGGATTTGGAATAGGAGATGAGCTATTTGATTTGATTGATCAATCATCGCTTCACGATTGAGGAAGCTCAAAAATTGAAGAAAACAAAAATAAATTGACAGAACAGAAAGGGTAATTTTTATACTGTATTATTACCATAGATTATTTCTTGTCATCTTCTTCCTTTTTCTGTTCTCTTTCTTTTGCTTACAGTTTGCTCCGAAGATTTCGCTAGGTTCAATGAAATGATAAGAGTAATTATACTGAGTCTAATCAATCAAGCATTGCGAACCTTGCTCCTTGTTAACTTGAAGTTGGAACTCAGGAAACAACTGTAAGGTTCTGTTTTCGTATGTAAATAGTTGGATTTTGGATAGGAAGTTTCAAGTGCTAATGTAATGAGCAATGTCGTGAATCTCAAGATCATATCCTATCCGAAAGTACCATACGTTAATTGATTATCAGCAGAGCAGATACGGAATACTTGCAGCACCTTTCCAATGAATACCCACAATTCTTAATACATCACAGAGTGAAACGCGGTATGATTTTTTATCACCTGGCATAGGAATCAACCCATTTTCTAGCTGTTAGACTTAGAGTTGCTTTTTTTTTTTTTATTAAAGGGAAACACAAAATGTTACAGATAACAAAACTAGTATGGGACGCGGCTCCCGACCTATCCTCGAAGAGGAAGCGTTGGCACCCAAAAGCACTGTTAGAGTTACTTTGCCGTTAGAGATAGAGAACAAGTATTAACCTGACCATCCGAAGTTTCTTTGGTTTCTACCTTCTAATCTCCAGATTGTCGTTATCAAGCAAACTTGAGCATACTTTAGACACAGGCTAGCTTAACTTTCAAACTAAAACCATTATAAGCAGATTTGCGGAAGAAATTCCCTGAAAGTCAAAAACTACAGAGAGTACAAAGCTCAGAGAAGTTCTATATATATCAAATTGTTGGGATGTCAAGGAATCCCCCGTTTAAAAGAGACGGAACTAATAAAAGATACATAAGTAGAAGGGATTCATAAATTTAATAGAACTAATGAAAGATATATAAGTAGAAAGTACTCATAAATTTAATGTTTTAAGGTTTTGGGTTGAAGTGTGGTATCAAAGTTTATGAGTATGTTCTCTCACTAATTTATGATGAAAATCTCCTAAAAAAGTGACTTCTCTAAATCCAACAAGTGGTATCAGGTAATTCAGCAAGGGACAAATATAAAGATGGTAGTCGAATTCCGTAATTGCCTCCTCACGAAGAAAAGTAAGGAGACTTTTGGTGGACCCAGACCAAAAGAGTAGAAGGGCTCTTAGTGATGTTATATACTCAAGTTGCTAAAAAAAAAGGCAGAAAAAGGTTTGCATTCAAGAGGAGCCCAAATTCAATGTTAAAGTTCAAACTTAAAGAAGGAAATTGTTAGGATGTTAAGTGTGAGTAAAAATTTGAAAATAGATGGACCTACTAAAGAACATATAAGTGGAAAGAACCTACAAATCTAATGTCTTAAGATTATGGATTGAAGTGTGGTTCCCTCACTAAGTTTATGACGAAGATCTCCCATAAAAGTGGGCTCTTCAGATCCAACACGAACAGGTTTTGCAGAATTCATTGATTCAAGAAAGATATGTCTACTTACAAGCAGATGTTACCTGAATCTTCAGCAGAATTTTAATACTTGAGCTCGGACTATAATAAATTGTGAACATATAAATACATGAAGTACGTACAACAAACTTGTGTGCAATATGAGAACAATAATTTTTAAAGTCTCATAGAGGTTGGAGTATTAATTCCAAAGCCAGCTGATCTTAGTACAAGATCATTATTCGTTTCAAGATTTGAAGTCCTCAAAAGTGTAAAGAAAGGTATATATTCTTCAGGTTCGTAATTCAAACCTTTGTGTTCTATTGAAGCTGTATCGAAATCAATAAAAAGCTAGTTAGCTACCTATGGCAATCAACAGACAGAGGTTGCAAGAAACATGCATCAAAACCATTGAAAGTTTAGAGACTTTGTTTGAGTGTGAAAGTGGTACAGCTTGCTCCAACTGATCCCCAAAAACATGTGATGTCTCCTTGTCTGTCCATTTTGGTTGCTCACTCTTTGGTAGTTTGTGGATTATTCCAATATTAAAAAATTCATCTTTCCATATACCTACTGAGCAATTTCCCTGTTATCCTCTACGTTTGGTTTAAGACAATGCTTAATTTGATAATAGAAATTGATCCACGTAATCTAAGATTCTAACAAGACATTGCTGATTGATAATTAAAATAAATAAGGTGATTTCGTTTGGAAAAGCAGGATCATGACAGATACATCTGTCCTTGAAAACCCAGATAGAACATTAGGAAATCCAACTAAATCATCCTTTCCATATGTAGTAGTTCGTGGTAGAATAAATTAAAAACTAGGAAAATATCAAGCCCTAGATCTTTGTCTTCCCCATGCACTTAAAAATGGGAAACATAAATCCTATACACACTTCTTGTCTTATTGTACACCAAAACCACTAAAAGATCAAAGTTCAATGCTTAATTT
>JAOTAX010000007.1:30639467-30673566 GCA_025629825.1 Erythroxylum guanchezii
AAACATAAATCCTATACACACTTCTTGTCTTATTGTACACCAAAACCACTAAAAGATCAAAGTTCAATGCTTAATTTAAGGATTATGAGTTATTAGAAGACAACAGTACATAGCAACAAGTAGGATTATGAGTTATTAGAAGACAACAGTACATAGCAGTAAGTAGATGTTGCTATAGTTAACACATTTATGTAGATCCCTATAGATAATGCATCTTTTTATATATATATATTTAACTCATATTCTAATATATGAAAAAGTTTATTAAAATTTAAATTTTAATGAACATAAGGAACTGTCTTCTCTTACTATGTTAATTGATGAATATGATATTTAAGTAGGATAATTTTTCTTATAAATTTAATTTTAAATTTTGATTTTGCAAATAATGTACAGAATTAAATTAATTAAAGTTTAAAAATGAACTTGAACATGATTTTTCTGTTTTGTTTTCGTGAAAGCCTACTTGTGAAACACAATTCAACAAAATCAGCTATAATCTTTCCATCAAAGAAAAGGTTAAGATTAGATTTATCAATGGTGTCCCTTCTCTTTCAAATTCTGCCATTGCGCAGCCGAGGAGATTTAGACGAGAGACAGTTTGCATTAAATAAGTATGATCATGATCGATCACTCGAAAGGAAACGACATATGATTAAATCCATAAGATTCGATAAATCGTCCAAGTGAAACAAGCAAGAGGGTGGTTAAGCATAGCCTCTTTTGGCATGTCAAAACAGTAAGTCCCATCAGATGATGACACAACATTGCTCGAGCTATTACTAGGCTGATGATATGCAATATAGAGCAAGGTCTTGTCAATCACACCCAACAGATTTGGTTACGAAAACCCTGACAATTTCTTTTACATTGATTCGTGATCTTCAGGTGGAACTAAGCAACCAAAGTGCGAAAGTAACCACAAGGCTTAGGCTTTATAAGTCCCCAGGCCCCCAGGGCTACAGTCATGACTCGAAGGACCCACTAATCGACTGCTGTAATGAGTCAATGATTAGTCGTTTCCTTAGACAAATGTCTTAAGGTGGCACTTTACACTAGAAAGACAAAAGAGAACACAAGAAAGTGGAAACAAATCCCTACTTAAACTCGTGTTGGGTAATAACTTGTTTGAGGTCCCTCATCCCGCACTTATATTTAAGCAGTCTTTCCTTGAGCTTTCTGAACAATTCAAACTTCACAAGGGAAGCCAAAGTATCTAAGCTTACATTCGGCACTTCAACTCAGGAACTCCATAACTCTTTCTAACTCCATTAGCTTATCTCCATATGAAGCATTCTTGGGTTGTCTCTCTTCTACTTTTGTCCTTCATGCTTCGTGAGGTCCAAGGTCCGAATGCCATTGTCTTCAATATACTCGTACTTGAGAAATTTGCATTTTTTCATCACTAGGTTCTAACGTTCATGGTTAATCTTCTTCTTCAGGGATTCGCTTCGAAAAAGGATTCATGCAAGATCCAAACGATCAGGTGAATATTGAATCTTTTTAATACTCACATACACTGAGAAACAGTAAAATTGTGAGAAATTTAATGTTGGTCTTCTTGTAAACTTAACGAAAAAATAATTGTTGTCATTTGCAGGGGGACATAAAATCTTTGACGGCAAGAAGTGGTGTTCTTAGGGAGGCTATGCTTTGCAACGGAGACTGTACAGGTACCATGAAGAATAAACCAGTTTCTAGAGTTTCCAAGAAATCATCAGGCAATAGTCACCATTGGCTTGACGAAGACTACTACGGACCTAGGAACCACAAGCCTAAACACCATTAGTTCATATCTGTTTCGGTGTTTCCTCTTATTAGGTTAGTTCAAGAAATAGCTCAGTTAGTAGCTAGCTGTTAGGCTTTAGAAGATACAACTCCATGACTCCATGAATTTGTAATCTTTCTCAATGAGCAATTCTGCTCCTGATGGGAATCTCATCTAACTGTCATCTTTTCAAGTTACTGATCAGATCATTTAGTGAATACTTGTAGTTTGTATCGATTTCCGGCATCTACAAGCTAGAAAAACACTAAACAGTGTTATTATCAATTACAGCAATAAATATCCTGAGAAGTTCTTCACATGTGCATATTGTTGCATGAAGAAATAGAATACTGCCAAATTTCCATAGCTAGGACTGAAATCTTTATGACCCCCACCTTGTCTTTTCTTGTATAGTTTCACAGAATCAAAAGAACGATGGAAATAAAGCAAATTCCAGGACTTTGAGCAGTCCAACAGATGAAGAAAGTGGCTTGGAATGTGAATCAGTCACTGTTAATTCTTCGCTGGTGACGGTGATCAACGATCAGTATGTGGACATTATGGAGATAGCTGAAATATAAACTATTCTCCGGAAAACCACCAATAAACTAGTTGTAGCTCCTAGCTATGGGGAAGAACTAGAGAGACAAGATAATGCTTGCAATAATGCAACGAAAAGTGAACAGCATTACTGAAATGCTTCAGTTTTTTTAGGATTAGTAAGGATTTGTACATAGGATATATAATTATATTATATATGCATATAACTTTTATAGTATGAGTTTGATTGGTTAAATCACAAGCACTCTGAGGGAGCTCATTAGGCTTTTATAATCCCATAAGTTAAGAGATAAGCAAATGAAAATATTGCTGTTTTTGCATTAAATCTAATTTATTGATTATTATATGTATCCAATAAATAAAGAAAAAGTAAATATGAATTGTCTTTAATAATTTTATTGTTTAAAATAAATTTAAGGTAAATTATATCGTATGAATATAATCATATTCATTACTCCAACATTTATTAATGATAAATAAATGATTTTGAATTCGGAGATGAATGGTGTTGTAGAAGATAAGAAAACATTGTTTCAATAAGAAACTTGATGTGTTATATGGTTTTATAATAAAATTTAGTATAACAAAAAATCATTAATTATATTAAGGGATATCATGACATTGGTATTACTATAATTTTTAAAATATAAAAATTAAACAAAAAAATTTAGTGTAATTAACTTAATGATTTATTCTAAAAAATGTTATATAATGAAATAATCAAGGAAAAAATTTAAAAAATAAAAATTTAAAGCATTTTATAGTGTTTAAAATAAAAAGATCTTTAATTAAAGTTTCTTAAATTATTTTAACAATAATTATTGAATAATTGATTGTTTTGCATTTTAGAAAGACAATGTCATAGAAAAATTAATAATTTGAACAAAATAAAAATTAAAATCATACCAAAAAATTTAAAAAAAGAAAAATAAATAACTAAAAATTCCGTAGCCCAATAAGTTTGGCCCACAAAATGACCCAACACGCTGACAACTGTTAGAGAACAGAAGCTATTACTCTCTCGTAGTCTCGTGTTCTCTTCTAAGAACCTCTCCGAAAACCCTCCCTCCTTCTTTGTCTCAGTGACCTACTTTTGAATTCTTCTGGTTGCTGTTGCTCACGAGTTGTCAGGTTTGTTCATTTTTACTCTTTTTATTTTGAGTTCTTGTTGGTTTATGTTTTCAGTTAGCTTCCTTTCTCATGGAGTCGTTTACGTTTTGAGTGACGGCCAGAAGCTGGAAATTTAGTAAGGGAAGAAGATTTTAGGATTAGCTAGATACGTTTGGAGACCCATTTGGCTTTGTTATTCGTCCATGTCGGGAAAATGAAGAAATGGACTGGAAAAGTGATTGATTTGTTTGTTGATAAAAATTGTGCCTTTTTTCCATGTTGTTTAAAAGTAGAAATGGAAAAAATTTTGGGGGTTGTTTGGTAATTAAGTCTTGATTTTCTAGTAACTTTGTTGAATTAGTCCCTGTGAAGCGTAAAATACTGATTGTGATTGGTTGCATAATATGGCAGAGACAAAAACATGGATGATAATCTTTATGATGAGTTTGGGAACTACATTGGTCCTGAGATTGAGTCCGACCAAGAGAGTGATGCAGAGGAGGAAGAAGATGAGGACCTGCCTGACAAGCCCCATGAGGAGGAGGCTGTGGCTGATGATGAGGGCACAATGCATGCTTCTAATGGGTGGATAACTGCTTCAGACGATGTTGAAATGGACAATCAAATTGTCCTCGCTGAGGACAAGAAGTACTATCCAACTGCAGAAGAGGTTTATGGTGAAGATGTTGAGGCATTGGTCATGGATGAGGATGAGCAGCCCCTTGAACAGCCGATAATTAAACCTGTTAGGAACCTCAAATTTGAGGTTGGGGTTAAGGATTCCTCAACCTATGTTTCCACCCAGTTTCTTGTCGGCCTGATGTCCAATCCCTCTTTGGTTCGCAATGTAGCCCTTGTTGGACATGTGCACCATGGCAAGACACTTTTCATGGATATGCTGGTTGAGCAAACACATCATATGCCTACATTTGATGCAAACAGTGAGAAGCATATGAGGTACACAGATACAAGGATTGATGAGCAAGAAAGAAGAATATCTATCAAGGCAGTTCCAATGTCACTTGTTCTTGAAGATAGCAATTCAAAATCATACCTGTGTAATATCATGGATACCCCTGGTCATGTCAACTTCTCTGATGAAATGACGGCTGCTCTCAGGCTTTCTGATGGTGCAGTCTTGATTGTAGATGCTGCCGAAGGAGTGATGGTGAGTGGCACTATCTGGGCGAAAAATTTCAAACACAACGATATACTCTCTGAAATTACTGTCTTTTTCATCAAGCTTGTTTTAGTTTATTAATTGCACTATAATTTTTAGATTTATATTTCTAACTATCATTTTGACATATTAATTTAAGATTTTTATATGGATCCATTTGTTTATCAGTCACATATGGAACATAATTAGCTGTTTGATTTGACCATTTTAGTTTTCTTCCATTTGCAGGTTAACACGGAAAGGGCTATACGTCATGCAATTCAGGAGCACCTGCCTATCGTAGTTGTGATCAATAAGGTAACGACCAACTTTCCATTCAGTTCTCATGAAACTTTTAATCAAAATTTTACATTCTTTTACCATTTTATGACTTGCTAGTCTCTTTATTTTTGTTGCCAAGGTTGACAGGCTGATAACAGAACTTAAGTTGCCTCCAAAAGATGCTTATTATAAGCTAAGGCATACAATAGAGATCATAAACAACCATATATCTGCTGTGTCTTCAACTGCAGGAAATGTCCAAATTATAGATCCGACTGCTGGAAATGTTTGTTTTGCCAGCGCTACTGCTGGATGGTCCTTCACTTTACATTCTTTTGCTAAAATATATCTCAAACTCCATGGTATCCCATTTGATGCTGATAAGTTTGCATCTCGCCTTTGGGGGGATATGTATTATCATCCAGATGCTCGGGTATTTAAGAAGAAACCCCCAACAAGTGGAGGTGAGAGATCATTTGTGCAATTTGTGCTAGAACCCCTCTATAAGATATATAGCCAAGTGATTGGAGAACATAAAAAGAGTGTTGAGGCTACTCTTGCCGAGCTAGGTGTCACTCTTCCTAATGCAGCTTACAAATTAAATGTGAGGCCGTTGTTAAGGCTGGCTTGTAGCCAAGTTTTTGGTTCAGCCTCAGGCTTTACTGATATGCTGGTAAAGCATATACCTTCAGCCAAGGATGCTGCTGCCAGAAAGGTTGATCATATTTATACTGGGCCAAGAGACTCTATGATCTACAAGGCCATGGTAGAGTGTGACCCTTCTGGTCCCTTAATGGTTAATGTGACCAAATTGTATCCCAAATCAGATTGTAGTGCCTTTGATGCTTTTGGCAGAGTCTACAGTGGCCAAATTCTGACAGGGCAGTCTGTGAAAGTTTTGGGGGAGGGCTATTCCCCTGAAGATGAGGAGGACATGACAGTTAAAGAAGTCACCAAACTGTGGGTGTATCAAGCTCGGTATAGATTACCCATAAGCATGGCACCTCCTGGTTCTTGGGTTCTCATTGAGGGTGTGGATGCTTCTATTATGAAAACTGCAACCCTGTGTAATGTAAATTACAACTATGAAGATGTGTACATTTTCCGGCCTCTGCAGTTCAACACTCTGCCAGTTGTCAAAACTGCCACTGAGCCTCTGAACCCCAGTGAGCTGCCAAAAATGGTGGAGGGTCTTAGGAAGATAAGCAAAAGCTATCCTTTGGCTATAACTAAAGTTGAGGAGTCTGGAGAGCACACTATTCTTGGTACTGGGGAGTTATATTTGGATTCCATCATGAAGGACCTTAGAGAGCTCTACTCTGAGGTGGAAGTTAAGGTATGTTTTAGCAAGCTTTCCTTTTTCTCTCTAGTTAATGGAGCATGCATTGTCTAAGGCGTTAATTGCTTTTGATCTGTAACATGAACTATAGGTGGCAGACCCTGTTGTCTCATTCTGTGAGACAGTGGTGGAATCTTCATCCATGAAATGCTTTGCTGAAACACCAAACAAGAAGAATAAAATAACCATGGTTTGGAAATCACTTTTTGATCCTTCTCTTTTTATTGAATCTCTCTTTTGTCATTATTAAAAGCTTTCTTGTTTCTAGATTGCGGAGCCATTGGAGAAAGGGCTTGCAGAAGACATAGAGAATGGTGTTGTAAGCATAGACTGGAACCGTAAAGCTCTTGGTGACTTCTTCAAAACAAAATATGACTGGGATTTGCTTGCGGCACGATCAATATGGGCGTTTGGCCCTGATAAGCAGGTAGTATTAGTATCCTACTCAATTTTGAAAGATGATTTGTGATTATCATGCTTGACCATTTTATACGATTCAGTTTCTTTCCCATGGCTAAAATGTGAGGTTTCACTCTTTTTCTAGATGAAATTCTTTGCCTTGTTGCTGATATTTCACATATTCAGGGACCAAATATTTTGTTAGATGACACTCTTCCTACTGAAGTTGACAAAGGGCTTCTAGGTGCTGTCAAAGATTCTATTGTACAAGGGTAAATGGCAATTAATTTTTTTGTTCTTTCGCTGCTTCGTAATAATCTCTAGAGCAAGATTTTTAGTCTGCAAATTAGAGTATTACTGTTTTTTGAACAGTTTCCAGTGGGGTGCACGAGAAGGGCCACTTTGTGATGAGCCAATCAGAAATGTGAAATTCAAGATAGTGGATGCAAGGATTGCACCGGAACCTCTGCACCGGGGATCTGGTCAGATTATTCCCACAGCTAGGCGTGTGGCCTATTCAGCTTTTCTTATGGCAACCCCACGGCTCATGGAACCTGTATATTATGTTGAGGTATATTCTTCTTCTAGTTTATGACTTACCATATGTAATGGGCTAGGATGTGAAACTGTTCACTTGCTGGTACCTTGAGAACAATCACAGGGATGATGTGATGAACTTGGACTCAAAGCATTAAACAGTGAACTTCAAATATTTGATTGCTCTTTTAATATCACGTTAATGCTTGCAACTAATTCAACCTAACATACATATTCTGCTCTGACTTTGGTGCTAAATTATGCTGCTCTATTCAGATACAAACACCAATCGACTGTCTCTCTGCAATCTATACTGTGTTATCTCGTAGACGTGGACATGTTACAGCTGATGTTCCTCAGCCTGGTACTCCAGCTTACATTGTTAAGGTATGTTGGCTCCTTTTTACATATTTATCCAAAAGCTAACATTTGATTCAGCCCAGTTTGAGGAATATTTTGCAAAATTTTTTGACCAATCCCACCTCCTCCCTCCCTCCCCAAGAGAGGAGGGGGCTGAGGTGAGGGTGGCATTGAGAAATACAGTTCAAATCTTATATATTTGGTATTTTAGTGAAAAAGTACCAAGTCCTTGAAGGCAACGAAGTTCTTTTCATGTAGAGTTTTGTCAGTTCAGCTTAATATTTCAATTCCATTCTTGCTGTGACCCAGTGCACATACTTGATTTTTATGTCTAAACTAATTATTTTGACATTGGGATTCCAGGCATTTTTACCTGTCATAGAGTCATTTGGTTTTGAGACAGACTTGCGGTACCATACACAGGGCCAAGCATTTTGCCTCTCTGTTTTTGATCACTGGGCTATAGTCCCTGGAGACCCCCTTGATAAGAGCATAGTTTTGCGGCCACTTGAGCCAGCACCAATCCAGCACCTGGCTCGTGAGTTTATGGTGAAGACAAGGCGTCGCAAGGTATTATCACTCTGTTCTTTTCCTCAGTTCTTTTGAGAACCTTGAATGAAAATGCCCTTCCATTTGGATACAAAGCACCAAAATCTTTGGTTTCAGTAAAACTCAAAATTTTCTGTGCGCTGTTTGTTTCACTTATTCTCCCATTATTTTGATGTCAGGGAATGAGTGAGGATGTGAGTATCAACAAGTTCTTTGACGAGGCTATGATGGTTGAGCTGGCTCAGCAAGCTGCCGATATTCATCAACAGATGATATGAGTTATATGTAATTACATTCTGCATGGCTCAAGGATGTTGTTTGTTTTGGCCAACATCATATTTTCTCCGGCAGAATGGACTTGGATATGAAACAGGAAGATGTTAATCCAGCCATTGAACTGATAATGTACCATGGACCAACAACAACCCCTGAAATTCCTGTTTCCAAATGCCTTCAGCCATACGTAGAATTTTGTAGTTTGCTGTATTACATTTATCATACTTTCTGAAGTGGTCAAGTGAAGATTTTGGATGTTATTGTTCTTTTATAGTACAGCCCAATCCAATGCATTTATGTTCTCTACACCCTCTTCGGCCCCTTAGGTCGATTTCTTGGGCCTTTTTTGCTACTTGTATTTCTTTAATGGGTAGACTGTGACATCGAAAGAAAAAGAGTTAAAAGCTTTTCAAGGGCATTGCTAATCCCACAAAGAAATGATAGGGGAACTGACCTAGTTCCGGTTTTCTTGGAACCTCGTCTATTTTCACACGTAAGCTTGGTCATGCAGAGAGCAGCAATCCATATAGAAAGACAATACAGGCCGAATCAAGGCTCAAGTGGTGAAATTTCCAGCGGGGCGAAAAAAGTTCTATTTGGAATAATTTATTTAATAACATTATATATATTTTTTAATATATATTTAACGGTTTGTTTACTCATAATTAAAGAATAATGGTTACGAATTTGAGGAATATTAAAGGGAGAGGGATATATTTGATATTAGGAAGGAAAAACAAAGAAAAGAAAACGAGTATCATGGTTTAGAAGTTTGGAGTAGTACGGTCTACGAAGTCAAACCGAGAAATATATGGGAAGCCTCTCTTGTGGTTGAAGGTTAATCGCTCATCAAAGAACAGTAAGATTTGGTGTGAAGATCTAACTGCTATCTTTCCGGAGACATTGCTCCTGAAAAATCTGTTCTTTCTCAATTTTATTCTTCTTAGTTTACCCTTAATATCGGAATTCATTTTCTCTTCTTTGTAAGTGTCAGGGTTTTCTCTTTAGTAGCTTATTATTCTTAAAAAGATTGTTTTTTTTGTGCCCTTTTTAATCTCGAAACCCTAACCCTGGATCCAGCTTCTCCTTAGAGTTTTGTTATAATTCTGTTCCAATATTTATGCTTTAGTGTATTGCAGAACGCTATAGTTATAAGTGTTGTCAATTATTAATCACAATGTATTCTACGAGTTCAAGCTTAGCTCCTGGAGTTAACCTCTTTCAATCCCTTAAACCTCCACACAAAACCCTAACTTTCCATCGGATTTTAGTTTTGACCGTCACCTTTCTGGCTTATGCCTCGTTTCACGCATCCAGGAAGCCTCCTAGCATTGTGAAGAGCGTGCTTGGACCTACAATTCAGTTGAATTCATCTACTGTTCAATACAATTTGAGGTCCAATGTTTCTGGGTGGGCACCGTTCAATGGACCAGAGGGTAACCACAGACTTGGGGAGCTGGATCTTGCATTTCTATCGTCGTATTCGATAGGTATGTATTTTGCAGGGCATGTTGGTGATAGGATGGACTTGAGGTTGTTTCTGGTTTTTGGAATGGTTGGTAGTGGTCTTCTTACCATTGTTTTTGGGCTAGGTTATTGGTTTGGTGTACATTGGTTAGTGTATTTTTTGGGTGTGCAGATATTGTGTGGTGTTTTTCAATCTATAGGTTGGCCTTGTGTGGTGGCAGTGGTTGGAAATTGGTTTGGTAAAGCCAAAAGAGGATTGATTATGGGAGTCTGGAGTTCACATACATCAGTTGGGAATATCATTGGATCTGTTATGGCTTCTGCAGTTTTGGACTTTGGATGGGGCTGGTCATTTCTGGTGCCAGGGTTTTTGGTGATTCTGGTGGGAATTTTGGTGTTTCTATTTCTTGTTGTTAGTCCTGAACATATCGGGTTCGAGCTACCAGGAAAGGAAATTGAGATGGATGTGGAGACTGTGATCGTGGAGAACTCCGAAAAAGTTGAATCAGAGGAAGCAGGCCTTCTTGCAACAGACGAAATTGATAATTTGACAGCTATTGGATTTTTGGAAGCTTGGAGATTACCAGGGGTGGCGCCATTTGCTTTCTGCCTCTTCTTTTCTAAGCTAGTAGCTTACACTTTCCTATATTGGCTGCCGTTCTACGTAAGGCACACAGGTATCCTCTTCTATTTGCTTATGGTTCACTAACTAGAGATTTGTTTTATAGCTATGAGCATTTGGTTAGTATTGAAGTTTCTTAAGGTGAAGAAATTGTTACTTGATTATTGATGGCATTGCCATTTCCTCTTTTGCAAACTGGAAAATCATTGCGGATCTAATTTTTCAGGTCCGTAGCTTGTGCTTGTTTTGATTGAACATGTGCTATTTTCTATGTTATTATCTTGTGCTCTTTTAGATTGGAACAATTTTCTTACCTAAACCACTTCTGTGCATAATTACTGTGGGGTGTTCATGACAACGTTTTCTGGATTATAGCTGTGGCGGGGGTTCATTTGTCGCATAAAGCTGCTGGAATTCTTTCAACTCTATTTGATATCGGGGGAGTCTTTGGTGGAATTTTGGCAGGCTTGATATCTGATATGATTGAAGCTCGTGCAGTAACTTCTATTTCCTTTTTGTTACTCTCAATTCCAGCCATCGTCTTGTACCGCATCTATGGAAGCCTATCCATGGTCTCCAACATTACTTTGATGTTTATATCCGGATTGCTGGTGAATGGTCCTTACTCACTGATAACTACAGCTGTTGCTACTGATCTCGGTACCCAGGATTTGATTAAAGGAAATTCTCGTGCCTTAGCTACTGTGAGTGCAATAATAGATGGTACAGGTTCTGTTGGGGCAGCTCTAGGTCCACTTTTGGCTGGGTATATCTCTACGAGAGGATGGAACAGTGTGTTCTTTATGCTTATTGTCTCTATTTTGCTGGCAAGCCTGTTCTTGATCCGAGTTGCAAAATCTGAGATTAAGAGGAAACCGAGTGATCGAACTTGTTTTTGAACAGTACTGATGCACATTGATGGAGTTTTTACTTTTCAGGAGGCATCTCTAATATAATAGTTTTTGTACCTCATAGCAGCAGTTGTCCACAGTAAAAGCACATTGATTTAGACTTTCAGTGACTAATTATACACGTACTTGTATACTGTATCACATTTTTTAGTGATTACTTGTATTCCCATTGAATGTACATGTTCAAATACATCAAAAGATGAAATCTTTAGATCCTGGTCCATTCTCGATCTTAAGTTAAATAAAAGGTTCTGCTTTTGACCTGAGTTTGCTTTCTTCAAAAGGGACATTTTGTGGTGGTGTTGTGCCCTTTTTTGTGGTGCGAGTTTGTTAAAAAAAACTAGATATTGCCAATTCTGATGGCATAAAAGATGCAACTTCCCCTTTTATCTCTAGTTAATATTTTCACATCTGAAGCCTCTCAAGAAAAAGAAAGTGGTGGTTTTCAACAGCTTCACCTCACTTATGCCTATCCTGCAGTTACGAGTTCTCGTTAAGGACCATTTCTGCTAAATTGCGTTTGATGTTGCCAGGCGCGGAGGTAACATGAGATCTACGAAGCCAAGATAAGATGTGAGGAGATGGACAATGAAAGAAAGACCGGCTCAAATTGCATCTAATGCTTTAATCATTCAGCTTTTTATCTTCTTTTCTATTTACTTGATGAGTTTACAACAATAAGATTCAAGAAAATCACAGTTCTTCTGTTTCCTGATGAATGTATGTACACAAAATGATGAGAAAGACGCGGAGAGGCTATATATATTATTGAATGACCGTTCCTATAGCAATCAAGACAGAGTGAAGAACAAACTCAAAATTATTCTTGCAGCAGATGTTTCAAGTTCTGAAGTCCTTCAGCAGATATGCAGCGCCTGACTCTATCCCTCTGTACTACAACTTGTGGAGGGGGCTCCAAGTGAAAGCATACCATAACAACTGTTAAGTTGTCAGTTGCACCTCGTTTTATTGCTTCTTCCACCATTTGTTTGCAGCACAATTTAACATCATTGTGCTCTTGAAGTCTCCTCCGAACAAAATCTACTGCATTTTGACTTGAAAACACATCCCATATTCCATCACTGCCGATAATTAAAAACTCATCTTCTTGGGTAAGTTTGATCAGCTTGAGCTCTGGTTCAGCACTCAAAGGGCCACTCTTTCCACCCTTTTCCTTCATTCCTTCCAAGTGCCAATCACCTAGTGCACGAGTAACGCCTAACAGACCATTTAAGTAACCACCATCAACGTATCCACCCAATGACTCTACTCTCAACTTTTCCTTATGGCAGCAAGGCCTATGATCTTTCGACATTTCTATACAGATACCATGCCGGGACAGTACTGCCCGACAGTCACCAGCATTTGCCACAAGTAAAGACCTGTTGAAGACAATACTTCGCATTTATATAGCTCGCAACACATTCCAAGGCAAAATCACACGTTACATCTCAACAAGTTAATAGTTCATGGATCATTTTACAAATATGGACGAACTCAAGCGATGCATTGAAGAGGCTTACCTTCCAGATATCATGGCAGTCAGAGCTGTGGTGCCAGATGGCGCGGCATAATCAAGTGAGCATGACTTTGCATAGGCAGCATCAGTCTCAACAAATGATCTAGTGACAACTTTTTCAAGTTCTATAGGGAAATCAGCATCCTCAAAAATGACTCTTGGTAAATGATCGCGGACAAAATGTGCTGCACCTTGTCCTTCATGACCGTCAAATACCTGTTATTCCAAGAGATTACTATGCTAGATTGTCAAAAGTTTATGAATATCCTCACTTTATTGATTGTTTAAGCCGATTAAACTTTCTTCTCCATATCTAGTTGAAACACAAATGAAGAAGTGTTGTGTTCTTGGAGGAGGAAAACAGCATAGGTGATATTAGTAGCTAAGCTAGCAAATCAACATGTAGGCTAAACAACTTACACCATAGAAAGAAACTGCTTTTCCGCTTAGCAAATTGCAGCCAAACTTCTTGGCCAAATCGTTGATGCAAATGTGTGTGTCCTCCATGTGAGACCGTCCACCAATATCAGACCACTCTCCGGAACGAAGAGAAGGGATGAAATCTGTTACCAGACTCATCCTCCTGTCATTGACTGCTCTGTCCTCACAAATGCTTTCCAGCTGAATGTACCATGAAGATATCAAATGTAAATGACATAAACATAAGGACAAAAAGGAGTTGAAGAAAATCATCTAATCATCAAAAGTTTTACCCATGTCTGACAAGAAAACCCCAATTAGAAACCCTTCTGTTCATTTTAATGATTTGGCACAAGTTCTGCCACAAGGTTACTGTAAGAGGAGTGTAACTGACAGTTCCTATTCAGAAGCATCCAATTTTTATAAGTTGTAGTAATAAAGAGATAAGAAGGACAAACAACCAATTTGTATCTTAGTTCCTAGGATAAGATCGAAAGCTAGAACTTAAGTTCACAACAAAGAACTCTGGAGCACTGAAATCCTGTTTTCTCGTTAGGCTGCAGCCAGAGACGAGGATGGATAAAAACTCTTGCTTTCAAGACCTAAGGGTGACCTTCGTTTCACTAACCTACTGACTCCAGGGCTGAAAAATGGAGAGTTGTCTGTACTCTGTATTTTAAGAGCTCCATACTTGCTTTATTCTCAGTATCATTAAAGTGATGAGGAAGGAGAATTGTATAAGGTCAACAGTCCATTTTCAACTTATCGCTTCCTTTCAGGTTGTTTCTTTTTCTAGGCGAGTAAAGGAATAGGGTAGCTAATGCTAGTTTCTCCTGCATCAAACTACCGTACAACAAAGGCTTGTTTTATTTGCTGATGCCAAAATCTGCAGATTAAAACAAAGAAGATCGAAGAAGGAAACCTCTATCTCTCTCAATCTCAACTAAGGAAATGTTTTCCATCGTCCGGAGCTTAACCGGAAAAACAGGAAAAGGAGACAAAATTGATCCAATCCCAAATAGGAGCAAGACCGACAGGTAAACGACCAGAAGTGTCACACAAGTGGACCAACCAATCAAAGGGCCAAAACATGGCAACAGTTAGAAAGAATATTTCCACACCCAATAGTAGAACATCAAGAAACTGACATCCACAATCCAATCATTGACCGAACTACCTAGAAGGAGAACAATTCACAAAACAACAGAAAGATAACAGGGGCTCAACAACATGGCAAGGACAGGTGATGAAGAAAACAGCTCGATTCTTACAGGAAATGACTTGCCAACACTGAAGCCATCACTAGAACTGATCAAGCAAGCGTCTTTTTCCAAATTCTCCATCTGGGTATGAAAGGACTCGCAATGCAAAGGCCAAGCTTGCTTCTTGCTGCTATTACTATCTTTCTTAGTGTTATCAAGACTCTCCATTTCATTGCCGTCCTGCTCTGCATCTTTAACACACATGATAACAAAGTATTCGGTGATTGAAAGAAACGTACTTTTTAGTCTCTTTAGCAACTTGGTGATGCTGCGTGAGGGTATCCAAAGTAAAACAAGCGAGAAATAGAGGAAGAGAAAATAAGAGACAGAATCGAAGAAAAAGATGGCATTGGAGAGAAGATTCTGCGGAATATGTTTAGAGGGTCTACGTTTATAGTAAGCAAAAGTTAGAAGTGATGGAGAGGAAAAGAGAATATTAGGAGGCGTTAAATTCCAGATTTTTCTGTCCAAGCGTGGCTGAAAATCAGTCAGAGTTTGTGTTTCATTTATGTTCGGTTATTTTATTCATGTGATCTCTTTTTCCTTTTTAGTCACCAGTTAGCCACTTGATCTTATTCTTACGTTTCATTGTCTTGTCGGTTGATTTACCAAATTATGCCATTTCCATTACTATTTGTGTTTTATTGAAAAAGGGTAAACAAAATTTTAATTACTAAATCGCTAATCCATTCACTTATTTAAATAATTACGTAAAAATAAGAATTTCGAAAATAATTATTTATCTATAAATTATTTCAATTAAAATTATAACATTTTATTCGATAATATCAAATTTTGAGACGTCATATATGCAATAAAAGTTAAATAACTTCACGAAAAGTTAATAGAAAATATATTCTTAAAATTTTTAATGCCACAAAATAGTTTTAAGTAATGTAAAATAATAATAATATTTTTAAAATTAAGTGAAAACATGATGCTAATCTCTAAGCAATTTATTAGATTCGTTGATTTAACCATATTAGCAGCCTTTGGAAAGGACCTAGTTGGGGATTTACCACAAAACACCATACTTATGGTGATCTCTAGATAGTGTCCCCTTTAAGTTGCCACATTTTGGGTGAAAGAAAGTGACAAATTTAATGATGAACACGTGAAAGTTCGTAATTTGTACTGAAGTTTTAGTGCATTAGCCAGACATTTTTTCATCATTGTTCAGTGTATGAAATTTCAGAAGACTTACTGGTTCCAAAAAGGAGTCAAGTTTGTTAATAATTGCATCCAATACCCAAAAATTTTTGGTCAAAATTTGTCAACTTGCAATAGATCAATAGGGCTGTCTTTGCTAGGAATGTAAGTTGTCTTTTGTTAGTGACATGTTACGTCATTTAGGTGTTGGTTTTCTTTATAGTACAAATAATTGATAACTAATGACCCAACAAGACCTGAAAATGAAGTCCTGGCAACTGATTGGCCAGCGTGAATGAATCAGATAACATTTTGGAAAAATTCGATGATGTAAGAAGCTTTTGACTTCTAGATTTTTGTATTACCTTTCCAAAAGGGATATGGGTCACCAACATATCTTTCTAAAAATATCATCTCCCTCACAATCACACGCTCTTAGCAATCAACATTAGTGTAAAGCAAGGTTCTTTGCTTTTTCTGAGCTTACTACCTTTTGAATCCTATTAGCTTTTTTTTTGTCTACAAATCCTTTAGTGCAGAGGACTATATATGACAGGAAGATGGCTATTTCACCATCTGTTGAAGACAGAAATAATCTTTAACGCCAACTAAAACTATAAATAAGCACTTTTAAGAGCAAGCCAACAGATAAACCGGTTCATTAATGATAGGCCTCTTTTCTTGAGTGGCCCTCATAAGTGAAAGCTCTCTTTACTTGGTGGGATGATGATGGAGTAATGGAACCCATTAAAAACTTTGTGATGTTTACATCATGACGTAAGATTTGGGCATAGTTATGGCCTATTCTGTGAAAAAGGATAAAGAGTTTCATCGTCATCTAAACTAGTTAAACAAGATAACTTCCATATAATCACCCAATAAACATTACAATCCTGGTAATTGTGGACAAGGATAACAACCTAAAAACCCAATTTGAGTTGAGAAAAATAAAAAGATTCAAATCCAAACTTTTTTTTTATCATTACTAAGTACAGACAAGCAAGATAGAGATGGTCTGTCTAATTAATCCATATTACCAAAACTTTCTCATTTGGAATACAATCCATTTAATATTTAATAAGTTCATGACTTCTTGCACGAGGGTCCCGATGTATCTTTTTATTAAATTTTAGGTGGAATGCCAAACTCTTGCCTTCGATCACATGAAACAAAGGCGGTAGGAGGAACCAGCGACCGACTACCGACTCCTATTCATTTCCAACTGCCAGTCCGCACGAGTTTCTTTTCACTTTGCTGATCACTAATGAGATTGTAGGACAAAATAAAAACACGTGCTTTTCCATAAAGCATACACAAATATCAAGGAAAAAAGACAGCTTACAAAAGGAATCCACTGACTTGGTTAAACACACGATTTTTAAACAAAAGTTCTCATATAAGCTGTGGATGAAACCTTCACTTGCTTATGCAAGTTCAACCCATATTGCATTAGCAAGAAGTGAAGAACCAAGCAAATTTTAAACTTCCAAAACCCGACAGTGCTTGACAGGGTTAAACCATTTCAACATCTAATTAATAATTTGAGCAAAAAGAAATTTAAGCATTTGAGAAATCCATTTTGTCAAACTAAATGCTGATCAAAATTTCAAGATTTACTGTCTCTCTAAGCAGGTTTAACTAGTCTCTCATTATGGATTGATTGAAAGCCTAACATAAAACTCAATGTCAAGCCTCACATCCCAGTAAATGCCTTCTTTCCACCACCAGATGATCCCGCAGGGATCACTTTCAGCACATTGAACCGCACAGTCTTAGACAATGGCCTGCGATTGTGACAAGAAATATAATAGAAAAAGGTTCAGAAGCTTAACTCTGTTTAACAGATATGATCCATAAGATTTGAGTACAATTTAACCTGCATTGCCCGATAATAACATGATCTCCTTCCTTCACACGGAAGCAGGGGGACATGTGTGCAGCAATATTTGAATGCCTTTTCTCATACCTGAATCATGCAAGACAGTAAACCATTAGGAACTTTTTCAATATTGACAGGCACTTGGGTGTAATGAAAAACATAGATTTAAAACTGAACATAGCATATACCGTTGGTATTTCTTCACATAGTGAAGGTAATTTCTCCGAACAATGATGGTCCTCATCATCTTTGCACTATGGCAAGTTCCGGCTAAGATACGGCCTCTGATAGAAACATTACCCGTGAAGGGGCACTTCTTATCAATGTAGGTTCCTGTACAGAAACATTAGTTCAGCAATTGAATCGTAAAGTAGATATCACCTAACATGTATGCATGTTACAAGTAATTAGCCATCATTTTCGAAGCTTGAAGAAAAAAAGCAAAGGAATCAAAACAAAGTAAACATATTGTACAGCCAATTACTGTCTTCGCAAATATCATGTTCAATACTGTATTGTCATCCCTACCTATTCCTTATCTCTGGGCAGTAACAATGAACTCCCTAATACAGAAAATACAATTAATCTAACAAATGAGTTCTCTTTCGAAACTTCAACTCTCTGACCTAACACAGTATGATCAGTTGTGTTTATTCTCAGTAGTCCTACGCATTTCCTAGAGCCCAACTTCAAAGTAATGTATCAGGGATCTGAAAGTAAACACTGTCACTTCTAAGCTGTACTTCATAACTTATTCCATATCTCATAACCATCCGAAGCATCCTGGGTATAAAAACCATGAACGGGTGGGTTTTCAGGAGTGAAGAGGGGGGCAGAAGAAAAACAATATAACCAAACTACTTGTGCGCCATCTAATCATAAGAGGTTAAATAGTGAGAAACAAATCTTAAACCCAAACTCCATTCTGACAAAAAAAAAAGCAGATATTCTAACAGACGAAAACATGGATAATTCACAACATGAGAAAAGATCGATATGAAATACCCTCAATGGCTTCTCTGGGAGTCTTGAAACCCAACCCAATGCTCTTCCAGTATCGATTTCCACCCTTTCCAGGTCTCTTCCCCTTCCCTGACTTCTTCGAGCTGCAAAAGCCATCAAGTAAAACAACCACAATTCAATGCACAAAAACTTCCTCATCAAGTAACACAAATTCAATCAAAACCCAGCAGAAAGGCTCGATCTTTCTCTTTATTTTTACCAAAGAAACACTTTTGGCTGCTTCAGAAACGCCTTCTCAGTCTGTACCAAACCAAAAAAATAAAAGACACAAACTTTTAAGTTCCAAAACTAAGATATTCCAACTTTAAAGCAATATACACGACAACATATGTAAAAACCTGCTCCGCCATGTTGTATCGATAGCGTTCTTTCTCACCAGAGAGCGGTGAGTGGAGATGGAAGAGTTGTGCGCTAGTCTTAAACCCTAATTCTTACAACCAAACTTAACTTATAAATGGACTAAATGGGCTGTTTTAAGAATAAACAGAAAAGGGCTTTCTTAGAAAAGTCAATGAAATAGGCTTGAACTTGTTGCCCAGATTTTAAGCAATTTGTTCTAAGCCTGCAAGGTTGGTTTTTCTTTTAATCCTTACTTTGGTAGTTTACATGTTATGTAATTTTTACCAACTTTAGTTATTAATTTTGACTGATCTTTTGGAATTGATACATTTTTCTAGTGGATTTTTAGAATTAATATTAACATATAAATTTTGTTAACAATGAAGATGGTAATACATAAATCAAATAATCCTCAATTACTGATTGTAACATAATATTACTTGTAGTGAGCTACAATAATAGAAGAAGATGAAGGAGATCTTTCCTTCTAAGATATAACATAAATTTAAATGACAATAATTGGAAGAAGTTGAGTGTGAATAACAAAAAAGCATAGATTACTTTATTAATTATCACAATGGATTAAGATTTGGTTAAATTTATCTAGAAATAATACAAAACATGTAGACAACCTAGGAACCTTGTCCATTAAAAAATAAAAGTAGTTATTCATTATCTTTCTTACAAGGTAAAACCATGCTTATCGCCAACTGGGATTTATGGATAAAACTAAACATTATGATGCATGGCATTTCAAAATTAATGTAGAAGATGTTCATATATATGAAGCCATCGTCTTCTTTTTCTTCAAGATTTGTTGAATTATCAGACGATTGTGTTGCTTAGCAACTTTTTGTTAATGATGGTCCACACATGAAAAGATTTTTCTCTAACTTTTGTTTTCAAATGTTGCAAATTGAGAAATCATATCAAATGTATCCTTCCTGATAAGTTATTGCATGCAACACTAAAAGCAACACGAAAATGTAGTTTTGTGAGTTGGGGAGATATGTTCCATATAATTTACTGTATGAAAGATCTAAACTTTAAATTTGCTGAAGATTTAAGAATGCTAATATTATTGATCCGATCAACTTGTTGTAAGATAGATTCAATGCCTTGATTGTGTCGAAATTTCCAAATTTAAAAGGAATTTCTTCTGCAAAGCATTATTCGATAAATCAAGTCAAGATAAGTATGTAAGAATCTTGTCTACATAAGTATATGATACACTCTTGACCGTAAAATCCCAACAAATAGGCTTTGGAACCTTGAAACCTTCAACTCTATCAAGGATGGTGTTATTAACACTTACTCTTAAACAAGAAAGAATATGAACAAATAGATAACTAGCGGAAAGATCAATGAAGTTTAACTTTTTTAACTTGCACAATTGTTTCGAAATCCAAACCATTTTAGAACGCTACCAATCAAATTATTATGAATAATATTTGTTGGATTTAGGGAGCCCATTTTTATAGGAGATCTACATCACGGGCCTAGTAATGAAACATACTTGTAGCCCTTGACACTACACTTTAACCCAAAACCTTAAAGCGTTAGGTTTATAGGTCCTTTCCACTTATATGTACTTTACGAGCTCTATCTCTTTCCAACTTCACATCCCAACAATCTGCCCCTCAAGTATGAATTTCCACATTGGGCTTGGACTCTCTGTTGAGCGAAAGCTTATTTTGCATAGCAGCTCAGGTGTATGGCGTCATCAAGAGCTCTTCTACTCTACTAGTTTAGGCTCACCAGGATTCTCTTTGCTTTTCTTCATAGGGAGGCAACCATGGAATCTGACTACCATTTCTATACTTATCCCTTGTCGAACTATCGACTCTGATATCATTTGTTGAGAAATAAACAGTAAAAGAGGTTTTAAAGAAAGATGAAGGACACATAATTTAACAAGGTTCAAAAACTATGTTTCCTATGTCCCCAGAAGTGAAGCGACTTTTCGTATTATTCAACTTTCGCAAATAGGGTTCATAGGTTTTTGTATAAAACCCTAAAAACAACTGTACAATTACAACAGGACACGATTTAAAACCTATATCACCACGTTGCCACGTCATCCGTATGAACGCCCATACGATGTCGTACGGATGGCTCCTAAAATCGTCAATCCTGTACTGTACCGCAGGGGCCTTGCCTTCACACCCCCAACCTATCTTGTCGTACCTCGATGATGAACCGAGAAGACACCCCTCTACTCCAGCACTTGCCCCTTACCATTATATGAGCCACATACACAACAATCTCCTCCTTTGGGAATATATGCTTCCCATGAAAATGAATACACCTCTGATTCTTCTCTCACACCATTTAGGTTGGCCACTCCACTCATGCTTAGCATATAGAAACATTGATCAAGTTCAAGCAACGTTTGAACTTATCAATTGTAATCAGTTTCGTCAACATGTCAGTAGCATTCTCTGAAGTATGAATCTTTTGCAACAATATCTGACCAGATACTATCAACTCCCTGATCTTATGAAACCTTACATCTATATGCTTTGTCCGTGCATGATAAAACCTGGTTCTTGGCTAAATGGTGGCACTTTGACTATCACAGTATACATGAACTCCACCTTGTTCAATACCCAGTTCCTTCATCAAACTAGTGGCCCATAAGGCTTCTTTAGCTTCCTAAGCTAATGCCATATACTTTGCCTCGGTTGTTGATAAAGCCACGATAGACTATATTGTAGACTTCCAATAGATAGGCCCTCCTGCAAGAGTAAACATATACCTTGTAGTAGACCTTCTGTTATCCTAGTTACCTGCATAATCTAAATCTACATATCCCACAATTGACAAATCACCACGCTCACTTCCAAACATAATTTCATAATCAACGGTACCTCTCAAATACCTGAAAATTTGCTTGACTACTTCCCAATGTTATCTGCCAGGCTTCGCCATGAACTTGCTAACTTGACTCACAACCTGTGCCAAATTTGGTAGTGTGCAAACCATCGCATACATTAAGCATCCAACGGGACTTGCATAGGGAACTCTCAACATGTCATCCACCTCGCCATCTATTTTAGGACACTGCTCTTGAGACAATCTGAAGTGATTTGCCAATGGAGCACTCACAGGCTTGCAACTGTTCATCTCAAATCTGTCCAACACCTTCTCAGCATAACTACGTTGAGACAACCACAACTTTCTAAAGCCTCTATCCCTACAAATCTCCATTCCAAGAATCTTCTTAAGTGGACCTAAGTCCTTCATATCAAACTCTTGCCCTAACAAAGCCTTCAAGTCCATCACATCATAAAGATCCTTCGCAATAATTAACCTATCATCCACATACAAAAGCAGAAAAATAAACGAATTACTATCAAGACTCTTGACGTACACACGACAATCATACTCACATCGCCTGTATCCAAGCTTGATAATGTACGAGTCAAATAGCTATGCCATTGTCGTGACATTGTTTCAACCAATATAGCGAATTCTTCAATCTACAAACCAAGTGTTCCTATCCAAGTTGACTTAACCCATTTGGTTGTACCATGTAAATTTCTTCCTCTAGATTACCGTGAAGAATCGTTGTCATCACATCCATTTGTTTTAAGTGCATATCCCAATTGGCTACTAGTGCCAATACTACCCTGATAGATTTGTATCTAACCACTGGAGAAAATATCTCGTCATAACCTATCCCTTTCAACTGCTAGTACCTCGTTGCTACCAACCGAGCCTTGAATCTCTCCCCCACTTTTTTTGATACTGTGGGCTTCTTCTTGTACACCCACTTACACCTCTGTTCCCTTCAGGAAGCTCCAACCAACTCCAAAGTTTGGTTCGTATGGAGTGACTCCATCTTCTCCGCCATAACACCCATCCAACCACTTTTTTCTTGACTGTTCACAGCCTCTTGAAAAGAAATTGGGTCTCCACTACTAACAGTGAGTCCATATGAAACCAAATCTTCAAAGTCATACCTTACAAGGGGTCTGATGGTGCGTTTGGGTCGACCACTGGCTATAGTCTGCTGCTGTCATGTAGGTATACTGGAACCATCAACCCTCAT
Organism: Erythroxylum guanchezii; assembly: GCA_025629825.1. Taxonomy (NCBI): domain Eukaryota; kingdom Viridiplantae; phylum Streptophyta; class Magnoliopsida; order Malpighiales; family Erythroxylaceae; genus Erythroxylum; species Erythroxylum guanchezii. Next base: position 30,662,453 of record JAOTAX010000007.1, read on the forward strand.
ACTAGAACTCTCCACCATATCACCATCTAATATGTTCCATTCTAACTCCACCTTCACTAACCTTGAACTAGTGCTGCTTTCTCCTATTTCTGGACCAACTTCTTCATGAATCTTTTGTACCATGGACTTCTCATCAAACGCAGCATCTCTGCTAATCACCACCTTTTTCGCATTTGGATATCCAAGAACTTTTACCCTTTTATTCCTTTTATATGACCCAACAAAATACACTTTCTCAACTTTGGGTCAAGTTTTGATCTCTCATCACTAGGAACATTCACTTATGCAATGCAGGACAATTGAAAATTCTCAAACTAGAATAATCAACAACGTTTCCTGTCCATACCTCTTCTGCAGTTTTCCCTTCTAGTGAAACTTATGGTGAAACTCAAACACCTAGCTCTTTCCATGATGGATCTATTCATCCTTTCTGAAACTCCATTTTGCTGTGGTGTCTTTCTCACTGTAAAGTGCCTCTGAATGCCATGTTCCTCACAAAACTTCTGAAACTGTGAATTTGTGTACTCCGTACCATTATCTAACCTTAAGTACTTGATTTTTCTTCCTTTCTGATTTTCTACTTTAGCTTTCCACCTTTTAAACTTGGCAAAGACTTCTAACTTCTGTTTCATGAAATACACCCAGACCTTCCTTAAAAAATTGTCAATAAACATGAAAAAATAGCGAGATCCACCCAATGATACTTCTTTGGTAGGTCCCCATACATCTAATACATCCAGTCTTAAAACTCACTTTAGACTGCTTTCTAAGCATGCAGGACTTGCAGAAGTCTAATTTGCAACTATTGACTCCTTGCAATAAAGCTTGGTTATGCAATTATGTCATCCTACGCTCGTTGAGATGACATAACCTCATGTGTTATAATGTACTGTTGTCCTCTGGCTCCACAAAGTTAACTCCACCTAAAACTATGTTTCCTATCAGCTTGTAGATGTTTCTAGTTGTCTTCATCCCCTTTATCACAGTCAATGCACCCCTAATAACCTTGATGCTTCTGCTAATCCCATATTTGTACTCCAAACCATTTGCATGCAATGTCCCCAAGGAAATCAAGTTCTTCTTCAATTCTAGCACATGTCTAACATCACACAACGTCCTCATGACTCCATCATACATCTTGATTTTGATCTGTCTAACTCCGACAACTGCACACCCCTTGTCATCTCCCAAGTGAACAAAACCAAAATTTTTCGACCTGTATGATTTAAACCAATCTCTGTTGGGCATTATGTCATACAAACAATCCTGAATCCAAAATCCATTGATCCGTGAACTAACTTGATGATATTGAGAGCATGTTTCCATCGCTGTATTCTAAATCATCCCTCTACACTACGTTAGCAGAATTTTTGGCATCTTTGCCTTTTCCCTTTTTCTCGTCATTCTGTTGCTCCTTCTTTGGACAATCTCTCTTAAAATGGCATATATTCTTGCATGAGTGACACTGCAAGCCTTTCTTTCCTCTGGACTTAGACCTTGAATGTCATTTTCCCGAGCCATCTTTGTTCTTCTTCCTCCCGCAATCCTGATTACCCTCACATACAATCTTTTGCTTTGAGAACTCTTATACCATTGTTGGGACATCAAATGTGAGTAGGAATCTCACATTGGAAAGAGATGGGACTAGTGAAGGACATATAAGTGAAAAGGACCCATCAACCTAAAGCCTTAAAATTTTGGGTTGAAGTGTGGTGTCAAAGCCCATAAGTACATTTCATCATTAGGCCCATGATGCAGATCTCCCGTAAAAGTGGGCTCCCCAAATCCAACAAGTGGTATCACAGCCGATGGTTCGGCAAGGGACAAGTATGGAGAAGGTAGTCAGATTCCATCGTTGCCTCCCTACGAAAAAGAGCAAGGAGACTTCTGATGGGCCCAAACCAGTGGAGTAAAAGGGCTCTTAGTGACTCCATGTACTCGAGTTGCTAAGCAAAAAAGACTTTCATTTAAGGGGGAGTCCAAGCCCAATGTGGAAGTTCACACTTGAGGGGGAAGATTATTGGGATGTTAAGTGTGAGTAGGAATCCCACATTGGAAAGGATGGAGCTAGTGAAGGGTATATAAGTGGAAAGAACCTATAAACCTAATGTCTTAAGTTTTGGGTTGAAGTGTGGTGTTAAAACCCACGAGTATGGTTCATCACTAGGCCTATGATGAAGATCTCCCATAAAAGTGGGCTCCCCAAAGCCAATAAGGTGTATCAGAGTCAATGGTTTGGCAAGGGACGAGTATGAAGATAGTAGTAAGATCCTGTGGTTGCTTCCTCATGAAGAAGAGCAAGGAGACTCCTGGTGGGCCCAGACTAGTAGAGTAGAAGGGCTCTTAGTGATGCCATATAGTCGAGCTTCTAAGAAAAAAAGCTTTCACTCAAGGGGGAGTCTAAGCTCAATGTGGAAGTTCATACCTGAGGGAGGAAATTGTTGGGATGTCAAGTGTGAGTAGGAATCCCACATTGGAAAGGATGGAGCTAGTGAAGGGCATATAAGTGGAAAGGATCCATAAACCTAATGCCTTAGGTTTTGGGTTGAAGTGTAGTGTTAAAGCCCACGAGTATACTTCATCACTAGGCCTATAATGAAGATCTCCTATAAAAGTGAGCTCCTCAGATCCAACACGTGGTATCAGAGTCAATGGTTCGGCAAGGAACGAGTATGAAGATGATAGTCGGATCCCGTGGTTGCTTCCCCACGAAGAAGAGCAAGGAGACTCTTGGTGGGCCCAAACTAGTAGAATAGAAGGGCTCTCAGTGACGCCATATACTCGAGCTTCTAAGAATAAAGACTTTCACTCAAGGGAGAGTCCAAGCCCAATGTGAAAGTTCACACTGGAGGGAGAGATTGTTGGGATGTCAAATATGAGAAGGAATCTCACATTAGAAAGAGATGAAACTAGTGAAGGATATATAAGTGGAAATGACCCATAAACATAATGCCTCAAAGTTTTGGGTTGAAATGTGATGGCAAAGCCCACGAGTATGTTTTATCACTAGGCCTACAATGTAGATCTCTCATGAAAGTGGGCACCCTAAAAGATCAATGACCACCATAAACTTGCAATTAGAGCCATTTAGCAATGATCCTTGTAGTCGGTTATTTGACAAATAAACTTGCGATATAAATGAAGGAGATAAATTCGGAAGTAGAATTCCATCAAATTTGTTTGTGAGAGGTCTAAAACTTCTTGATTAGTCATATTTGTGATCCACCGAGATATTGGACTAGACAGACTATTATGGATTACATCTAAAACAACCAAGTCAAAGCTTTTAAACAAGCTATTTGGGATACCTCTTGTAAATTGGTTGTCGTCTAATTGCAACCACAACAAATATGCTAAAGAAGAATTTCTTGGGAAGATTTGGCCTTACAAGTTGTTTGACAATCCGTTATTGGACAATTCCAAACTATTCGATTAACTCAAGGTATGCTACCATTGAATTTGTTATTAGACATTTTCAAATAGCTTAATCTAGGAAAATATGCTTCAATTTTTTATAGAATTTGACAGCTCAATTTCTTGGAAGAGAGATTTAGATGTTGAAGAGATGTCAAATTTGCCATACACCAAGGTATACTTCCAGTCAGATAATTGTTACTCATGTCTAACTCTTTAAGATGTTTCCATGCACATAAACTTGAAACGTTGTAAAAAGAGCCATGATTGTTAGGAAAATTAAAGGGTTCTTTGTCAAAGATGTATTCTCATGAACTTACTCTCGGTTATATAAGCACCTAGTCCATAATCCTGCAAGTTAAAGTACTGAAGTTAGATTTCGGATGCTTTACACAATCTTATCAATAAGGCTATGTTTAATCTTATTATTAAGGCTATGTTTAGTTGGACGTAAGGTTTTTAATATAATATATGGAATGGTTTATAATAGAATGAAATGTGAATGGATGTTATGTTAGAAAATTGTTGTTTGGGAAGAATGAAATGATTTATAATTTAATATAGTGAAATGTTGTTTCGAAGAAGGACTTATAATGTAATATAGTAAAAAGTTGTTTATCATTTTACATTCCATCCTAAACCCCCCAAATCGGAAGTTTTTCATTTTTACTGTTTAGGATGAAATATAATATAATATGAAACAATCCTCTTCCATGTCATTTCATTATAAACCCTCCTGGAATAATATTACATTTCATTCCATTAATAAACCCCCAACCAAACATAGCCTAAGGGTATAGTTGCCTAAGTTCAATTGCTCCAATCTCTTCAGATAAGGGAAACTTATGATGATAAAAGAAGTGAAATTAGATAAATACTTGAAATAAATAGGATTCTTTGGCAATTCAACCTAATATATTTATTTATTTTACTCTTTAGTATTTGAGTAGTAATTTATTGTATTATTTTATTTTAAAGCATGTTGTTTAAACAAAAATTTTTATTAAATTGATTATATAAAAATTATAATTTGCCTAAGATGGACGGATTTTACTAACCATTTGATGAATTCACGTAACAACAAGAAAAAAGTAAAAGATAACTATACTGAAAGGCTTATATTTCTTTTATTACATATCATGATAGGTTGAGATTGCTTGGATCAATCTTGGCTTGATAAGATACAAACAACAGAAAAAGAAAAGGCATAAAATTCAACTTGATATCAGACTCTACGCAAAAGGCTGATACAATTTATATTTGGACAACATAGGAATATTGTCCGCTATAAAATAAATGCAATTGTTCATTATTCTCCCTACAAAGTAAAACCATGCTCTTCGCCAAGACGGATTTATGCATAAAACTGCAAACATTCCCAACAACATCATGCTGGATGACACTCCAAAACTTATGTAGAAGGCATTCATATCTATGAAACCATCTTCTTCTTTTTCTTCACAATTGACAGAATTATTAAACGTTAGTAATGCAGCGCAACTTCTTGACAATGGTGATCCACACAGTAAAGGATTTCCCTCATAGCTACTATTTTTAAATGTTGCAAATTGTGTAACTATATCAGGTATCCTTCCTGACAAGTTATTAAATGCAACACTAAAAAAAGAAAGGCAATGTAGTTGAGTGAGTTGGGGAGGTATGTTCCCTTCCAATTTATTATTTGAAAGATCCAAACTTTCAACCTTTTGAAGATTTGAGAATGATGGTGGTATTCGTCCGACCAAATTGTTGTGAGACAAATTCAATACTTGGATTGTGTCGAAATTTCCAATTTCAAAAGGAATCACTCCTATCAAAGTATTATCCGATAGATCAAGCCCAGAGAAATAGCTAAGAATTTTACCTTCGTAAGTATACGATATACTCTTGATCGTGAAATCAAAACGAATAGGCCTTGTAGGTGTTGCACTTTCAACTCTGTCGATAAAGGTATTATGAACACTTATCCTTAGACAAGAAGGAATACGACCACATAAATGATTAGAAGAAAGATCAACGAGACTTAACATATCTAACTTGCATAATTCTTTTGGAATCTCCCCTTCGAATTTATTACCCATCAACAAAAGATATTGTAAATTTGAGCATCTGCCAAGCCATTTTGGAATGCCACCAGTCAAATTATTTTGATTGAGATTAATGACCACCATCTCTGTGCAATCAAATTCATTGAGCAATGATCCCTGTAGCCCATTATTTGACAAGTAAACTTCTGACATATATGGAGGAAACACGTTTGGCAATAGAATTCCATCGAGTTTGTTGTGTGAGAGGTCTAAAACATCAAGGTAAGTCATACTTGTGATCCATCGAGGTATTCCACCTGAGAGATTATTGTGGCTCACATCCAATACAACCATGGCAGAACTTTTAGACAAGCTATTAGGGATACTTCCTGTAAATTGGTTGCCATCTAATTGCAACCACGCCAAAAATATTAAGGAGGCATTTCCTGGGAACATTTGACCTTGCAACTTGTTGTTTGACAACTTAAGTATGGTAAATTCCTGACAACCTTTTATCAAAAGATCCGGTAGTTTACCTGACAGCTTGTTGTTGGACAAGTCTAAACTATCCAATATACTCATATTGCCCAACGAGGAAGGTATGCTACCACTGAAATTGTTATTGGACATGTTTAGAAAGACTACTCCAGGAAAGCATGCTCCGATTTTTGATGGAATTTGCCCGGATAATTTATTGCTAGAGATATCTAAACTCAACAAATTCATATGAGATTGAATTGGCAACTCCAAAAATTCCGAAAGAGAAGTATTCTTTAAATTTAAGAACCTCAAATTTGTGTTGTTCTGCAGCAACCAAAATGGAAATCTTCCTCTCATTTTGACATGAGAAATATCAATCTTATAAAGGCCATGTTGATGGTAAAGGAATTGTGGGAATGATTCACCATTTCCGTAACAAGATAATAAAAGGCTTTGTAATTGAAAGTTTGGAATCAAATTTTGCATCTCTGTTCTACTGTATACTTCATTTTTTGAAGCATCAAAAGACTTGAGTTTTGAATGATTGAAAAATGGGCTAAAAGATATTGGAATTTGGAAATGGTTGTTCGGTAGGATTATACTTTCTAGGGATGTCAAACTTTTAAGTGGCGAGAAGAAGATGTCTCCATTTAAATTATTCCTGGAGAGATCTATTTGTTCAAGAGATGTCAAATTTTCCATACAGGGAGCCAAGGTTCCAATCAAATAATTGTCACTCAAGTCTAACTTTCGAAGATCTTTCAATGCACATAATCCTGCAACATTGTAAAAAATGTTACAGTCGTTATAAGATTGAAGGATTATTTGTCAAAGATGTATTTTCATGAACTTACTATGGATTAAGTAGCCACTTAGTCCACAATCCTTCAAGTTTAAGTATTGAAGTGAAGTTAGATTTCCGATACTTTGCACAATCTTATCATTGAGAGTATAATTGCTTAAGTCCAATTGCTCCAAATTCTTCAGATGAGGAAAACCTAAGATGATAACAGAAATAAAATTAGATAAATAGTTGAGATAAATAGAATATAATTTTATTTTTTATTTATTACTATATTCTTTTATTTTAAAGTGTGTTTTATAAATATAAATTTTAAAAAATTAATTATATAAAAATTATGTTATTTAAAAAATTATTTATAATAGATAATATTATTTTCATATATTTTATTCGTAGTTAAACTTTTTTAAATCTATTTTGTTGAGGATAATAGATAAGTTAAATATTTTTAATTTCACGTTATAAAAATATTATGTATGTTATAAAAATATTATGTAATAAAAAGATAATAAATATAATACATTAATATTGTAAAAATACTGATAAAACTATTTATATTAATTAACAGTCTACACTTCTAAATGCTTGTTTGCACTTAAAAAATAATTATAAAATATGTTAAATAAATAACTTCAACACAGTTTATTTGATTGAAAAAAAAAGTCTAGGGACAAAAAAAGAGTCTAGGGACAACTCTATCAGACAGTATCTTGTGAAACTTACAATGCAATGCATATGATACGTACATATATTTTGGACACTGAAGTTTGTTATTTTTCACATAACTTACGGACGTACTTTGATGACGAAGCATTGCTCCTCTTAATTTGTTACCAGATAGAAAAAGGGCCTTAAGGTTGCGGAATGCTCCCAATGACTCTAGGAATTCGTCTGCCACATTGTTGACAAGACCATCTAGATAAAGAACACTCAAGTTGTTGCCACCCTTTGCACCTGTCCAATAATTTGATATTCAAAATTTAAGAGAAAATAATTATATTATTGAGCATTTAATACATTCTTTTACTGAATCACTACCTGAAGACTCAAATATGAGAATCTCATTTTCACTTAAATCCAACTCTTCCAAGTCGCTTAAAGCATTCAATTCTAAAGAATAAAAAGATTGAAACTATCAGAAGTTTACTAATTATATTACTTAATAGATATAAAGTAGAAATGTCATATTTTTCTGACCTGTCATATTTATTGACCCTTTTATAAGATTTTTACGTAGATCCAATTTTTTGAGAGAAAGCCCACTCAGAGATGATAATATGCTATTGTTGAAATTGTTCACACTTAAATCAAGGGACATCAAATTTTCAAGTTTTGACAGCGTCTCAAAACCTGCAAGAGAAAGGAGGAGTTGCAAAAGTTGATTAGTAGCTGTGTACGACAAGTTGTATATAAATACTATTTCATAATCCAATGGCAATGGAATAAGGAATTTCAGGGATATAAACATTAAAAAACAAAGAAAACTCACCTCCATTCTCCACACAACTTGCGATATAATTGTATGACAAGTCAAGACTTGTCAATTCACGGAAGGGAAGAAACAGAGAGGCATTTAGATGCGACAACCCATATTGGTAAAAATCGCCAGAAAGTCGGAGCTGGGAAACTCGACTCGTTATTGGGTTGCATATAACTCCATCCCATGTACAACAATCAGCATCTCTCCCCCAAGAACTGAACGCAACTGATGAAGGGAAATGTGATTTGAGTTGTAAAAGGGCAATTCGTTCATGTGAGGAACAGCCATAACACAGCAACCCTTGGAATGTAATATTGGCTACTAATACTATTACTACTACGTTCCAATGCCAATACTTGTTTGCAAGCCACATCTCAATCTCAAGTCTCAACCAACCTATTCTTCTCAATCTCCACCCCTCAGTCTCAGGCACTCACCAGCTAATTAGCATTATCCCGTTATATACATAGAAGTTTCAGTTCCTCCGTTATTTTCGCCGAAGATTTTCTGCATTTTCTCATTAATAAAACTACAAGTTAATTATTAATCATGATCCATAACTGAAGCACGTCATTCTCGTAAAAGGAAACAATTCTCTGAAAAGTTACTGTTATTGTGTTTGTAAAGTCCAAGTAATCTAGACAAATGGCTTTTTTCCGCTTTTTGTTTTTGCTTTCAGATTCGAAGGGGAGGAAGACTAGACGCATAGAAAAACACGCGAGACTTGATTTTCCAATAGGGTCTGGAGTCTGGTCCGTTAATCACGTCAGTTGACATTAAGACCGCTCGAGTTTTAAGAAAAATATTTCAAATATCTTAAATTTTGTATAGAAAAATCAAATATATCATAATTAGATATTAAAACTTTATAAAATTTATTATATTTAAGACAAAAGTTGGAAAGTAATAAATTGTTATTCTTTTAAATTTTTGATCTAAAATATAAATGATTTTTAGTGATTTTATTAAAATTTGAAATGGTCTTGCTGCAAAATTTCTATAGTTTTTAAGGCGGGGAGCACAAACTTTTTTTAAAAAAATTAATGAGACATATTATATACAAAAGTATTCCAACATTACAATGAGTTCAATAAAACTCTACCATAAAGTAAAGAAACAAAACTAAATAATATTAATTACAAAATAGAAACAGTTAAAGGTTCATCTAATCTACATATCAAGAGAAAGGGTTAGATGAAGTTTTTTTGCGAGTAGACCATATCTAACCCAATTGATGATTTTGTCAGCTAGTTGATTTTTCCCTTCTTCGTTGTTAGTGAATCGACGCAAGTTTCTCTCCCTTCAGAGACAATAAATAGTAGTGATAAATGCACCTTTGTACACATTTGCAATGGCCGTACCTTTCTGAGAGTTGCTAATAGCCCAGTTAAGAGCACAAAGTCAGGTGTATGGAGTCCCAGTCCCAGAAAGCAATTGTAAGATCTAACTCTAGACCGTTGTCGAGTAGGGACAAAGAAAAAATAGATGATCCTGATCCTCCCCATCCAATTTACATAACAAACAGGTGGAGTCAACATTACCATGCCATTAGTTTTTTGTCCTGAGTCTATTTTTAATCGCCAACCACGAGATAAAGGAGGCCTTTGGGCGGATTGAATTATGCCATAATAAAGAGAACCAGGTTACCTTAGATAAACCTCAATTCAGGACCTAATGGCAAGATTTATTAATGAAGCGTCCATGCGGATCAGGAGTCCAAATAATGGAGTCCTCCTAGTGTGCATTACGTACAGGGTATAAAGAGTATCAAAGCCATTACAAATCAAAAAGGAAACCTTGAGATGAAGAGGGAGTCTATTTCTCAAAGTGGCTGACCTGAGGATTGAGGATAAGAGGGCTCGAGTCTAACCAATTGTCAAACAAAGTTAGGTTCTAACACCATTGCCAATATTGTGCTTAATACAAGGGTAAACCAGGTGGCGCAACTTCAAATTTTGAATCATAATCTAGGAAAACTCCTTTCGACAAGAAACTTGCCAGAAGTTATCACTTTAAGTGATACTCATGAATCCACTTAACCCATAGCCCATTGTGATCAATGTATAAGCGCCAAAGTCTCTTGCACATAAAGACTTTCCAAGTCCACCCAGACTCTTTGGGATAGTTACCTCACTCCACTTTATCTTAGCATTTGAAGAGCTGTCTGAACTACCAGAACAAAGGAAGGCTTTCAGAATCCTGTCAATTTCCTTGAGTACTTTCTTCGACAAAGCTACATGAGCTACCCAATAAAAGTGTGAGATGCTTAAAACAGAGATAATAAATGTAAGTGTAGCAGCATATGAAAGAAATCTATTTTGGCAAGCATTCACCCGAGACTTAATTCTTTCCAAAAGAGGAAGACAGTCCTGCAGTTTAGGTTTAGTAGAAGAGATGGGAACACCCAAATAATAGAATTGATCATAATGAATATTCAATATGACTAAATTCTATACAATATCAACATTTCTTACATCCTTTGACAGAGAAAGACAACTCTTAGCAGTATTAAGCTTTAGCCCAGTCCAATTCGCAAACAAATTTAATGCATGCATCATCATGGAGATGGAGTGAGAATAAGTATCACAAGGAAGCATTAGGTCATCAACATACATAAGATGGGTAAGTTGAAGGGCTTGACATTTATTATGAAATCAGAGTCAGAGATTAACTTGCTAAGCAACCTCAAGAATCCTTCCATGACTAATGTGAATAAGTAAGGAGATAGAGAGTCACCCTAACGAATATCTTTGACAACCTAAACCAGTTTGGTGGTGACTCCATTGATAAGGATAATCTAAGTAGGAGTTTGGATGCAAACCATGATTCGATTGATAAAGCGAGATGGCAACTGGAGAGCTTCAAGACAAACTTGAATAAATCTCCAACTAACAATATCAAATGCTTTGAA
>JAOTAX010000007.1:30675413-30687104 GCA_025629825.1 Erythroxylum guanchezii
TTCCGTCTCATTTTCTTCCGTCTCATTTCTTCCATCTCATTTTCTTCCATCTCATTTCTTCCGTCTCATTTTCTTCCATCTCATTTTCTTCTGTCTCATTTTCTTCCGTCTCAATTTAGTTAGTTGAAGTTACCCCTATACACTTTGCTAATATGAATTCAGTTACAAAAATTTAAGAGGAAATTGTTTTAGAGAATGAAAGACTCCAACTAAATAATAATCCAATTAGTGAAGATGAGACTGATTTAGCTAAGAGGTAAAATTGTGAAGATTTGGAGATTGAAAATACAACTAAGAGAAGATCAAGAAGGAAAAAAGGGAAAATAGATTAAAAGGTACTCAAAATCTAATATGATTTCTTCTATAATGACTATCTTAATATGGAATATAAGAGGGATGACTGAACATATTAATGATAATAAGTAAGGAATATTATTTTAGCAAAGAATTCTTTGATTACAGGATTGTTATAAACAAAAATAAGTAACCTAATTTACATAATTGTCTTGGTTTTTTAGGTGCTAAATGGAGAATTCATTCGAATAATACTCATCAGGATTATTTTAACTTACAACTTAAATAGGTGGCAATCTAAATAATTAGAAAATTACACCAGTTAATCCACATTGCTTGTAACCTTCAACGTACGCATTTAACCATTGATATATCTATTATTTATACTACCAACTTTGGCTTTCATAGGGCTAAGCTATGGGAAGACATCAAGAACATGAATGCAGCTATAAATAGTCCTTAGATCATAATAGGATATTTTAATTGCATATTATCCCTTATGGAGGTTGAAGGATATAAAACCAAGTAGAAAGGTGCAAAAAAAGAACTAGCAGAAGTCATTCAACATATTGGCCTAGTGGATTTAGGATATATTAGTAACCTATTCACTTAGAATAATAGGCAACAGGGTAGATCCTTAATCAAGAAAAAATTATATAGAGCCATGGTTAATCAGTAATGGCTTGTTCATCTTCCTAGTTCGTATGTTCACTTCAGTGTACCTATCTGGTTTAAGCATTCCTAAATAGAAATCCAAAATTTAGTATCTAAAAATCCTTCTAGAGCCCCCTTTAGGTTTTTTTGTATTACCTTACTAAAGAAAAGGGGTTTGAGGAAGCGGTTAGGATAAATTGGCTATATGAGCTGAGAAGACATAAGTCCTATCAACTAATGAGGAAGATGCAAAGATTTAAACAAGTATTAAAAGAATTTAGAAAGAAAATAGGTTGGATTCTACATTAAAGTTATAGCAAGGAAAGGAAATTTTAAGAAAGGTTTAAAAAGATTTATACATCTTCCTTCATGATATGGTTATAAGAAACTTAGAAGCTATAAGAATGAAAGAATACAATTTGGATCTCTCTATACATTGCTCTATACTCAAGCAAAAGGCAATAATCATTTCGCTAAAGGAAGGAGATGTTAACTCAAATTCTTTCATAATTTAATACTTGCTTATAGGAATAGAAATAAGATATCTATATTATGGTGAAGGGTGCATTGAACAAGAAAAACTTAAAGTTGCTACTTTGAATTACTTGAAGAAACTGATGGGAATAACATTGGATAGGGATAGTGTAAGCTAGGACATTAGTTGGGCTATAAAAGAAAAAATTAGTCAAAAGATGAAGGATTATCTCTCGAGTCCTATCACTGTTCAGGAAATCAATCAAGTTTTATTTAGCCTAAATCCTTTTAAAACAATAGGTCCTGATGGCTATAGTGCTCATTTCCTTCAAAATACATGGAATATCATTAGAGGGTTGCTTGTGAAAGCTGTATAAATTTTTTTTCCTTCAAGTATACTTAGAGAGGTAAATAAAGCTTACATTTTCCTAGTTCCCAAAAATCTGAATCTATATTCTATGTAAGATTTTTGACTTATTTCATATCGTAACACTATTTATAAGATAATTTCTAAAATCATTGGTAGCAAGCTAAGTCCTTACTTAAGGGACTAATCAACCAAGCTCAAGGAGCTTTTATCCCTAGAGTATTGATTAAGGATAACATACTCATGGTGCAAGAATTGATGAAAGATTACTTAATAAGAAGATCAATTAAGAGATGTGTTTTTTAGGTTGACTTTTTTAAGGCATTTGACATAGTTATACGGGATTTGGCTTTTTTTCAATTGCCTACTTGTCTTTGGCTTCCTAGTCAGTTTGTGAATTAGATAAAGGAATGCATTTCTTTTGTTACATTTAGTATTTTGATTAATGGCAATCCAACCAAAATCTTCAAAAGCATTAAAGGAATTAGTTAGGGGAGCTTTTCTAATCACCTTGGTAATTGAGGCATTATCTAGGCTACTCCAAGCTCTTACCTTAAGGAATAACATATTTTCTTATCATCATAAATGTAGTTAAATAAAGATTAATCACCTAGAATTTGTTGATGATATGATCATGTTGAGTAGTGCAGATTCTTATTTTTAAGACTCGTCATGAGAATTTTGAAAGAATTTACTATGATGTTAGGACTTAGAGTTAACATCACTAAGAGCAATGTATTTCTCTCTTCAAATATTTAGAATGTAGAATAGTTAAGAAAAATAATAGGAGTGAACATCCACCTTCCCCTATTCAATTACCTAGGAATGCTTATTACTACTAATAAACCTAAACATTTTGATTACATTCCTGTACTAGAATCCTTCAAATCCAAGATAAATACCTAGGAAAACATGTTTTTATCCATAGATGGTAGGCTACAACTGATTACCTTAAGCTTAAGAAATGTCCACATCCATCAAAGTGCTCGCCTAGTTCTACCTAGAAAAATTATAAAGGACATATAAAAAATGCATTAAACACTGTCTATGGATAGGTAAGTCTGGCATCATTAAAGATGTTAAGGTAAAATGGGATCAACTTTATCTTCCAAAGTAAGAAGGAGGTCTTGGCTTAGTTCCTATGCTACTTATGCAAAAATTTCTTCTAGCAAAGAGAGTGTGTAGGATACTTATTGAAAAAGAAACATTATGGTCTAAATAGATCAATAAGTATTGCCTAAGAGATATAAGCATATGACAATTGAGATTGAGTGGGGAGCAATCTTAAAGTTTTATTCAAATGCTCATGTTAAGATAACTGATTTACCCTTAGATTAAATATCAAGTAGGGAATTACTTGGTTTTGGTTGGACAACTGGAATCACTATAGTCCATTGCAAAAACAAAAAGTCAGTTGATCCACCTAGCTACTAGAATCCTTCTAAGCATTAAAGTCAGTACAATTATATCGGTTAGAAGTTGATTGTGCAACTTTCCATCATTTTAGTGAATATCCTATCAAAACATCTTAGCATAAGAGGAAGATAAAATACTTTGGTTGGGTAATAACTCCCTAAAATTAGTAACCCCTCTTGTTATAGGATTTTTTGCCCTTACTTGGTTAAAATCCCTTGGTATGACTTAATCTGGAGCAAAAAAACTCATCCCCAAGGCCTTAGTCTTAATCTGGAGCAAAAAAAACTCATCCGCAAGGCCTTAGTCATCAATTGGTTAGTGATAAAGCAAAGACTCAAGATAAAAGATAGATGTTTTGGGAACTTGGTTCCTAACTGTCTCTTATGCAATGAAAGACCTAAAAGCATCAACTATCATTTCTTTCAATGTAAATTCACACAAACTATTTGAAATAGATTGCAACATATGATGCATATTTATTGCCCTTTAAGATAATGGTTAAATACTCTTTAATGGGCCACCAAAATTGTTACATCCCTTAAAGGATCATTTTTAAAACTACCTTATTATGCTCTACATAATCATTTTGAAAGAAAAGACTAGTAGACTCCATAGAGGAAAATGGTTAGAGAAGCACATTCTACTTGATAGAACTAGAAATTGGATCAGAGAAATTCTAATAACTAATGAAGTTTGCTCAAAAGCAAACACAGGAATGAGAATATTATGGAATTTATAGAAACTAGCTAGATGAGATGTTTCCTCCTAAATTTCAAGAGATGTAGATGTAGTTAAGTCACCTTATCCTGTGATAGTAGATAATCTTGAGCATTGTAGTATTGTATAACCTTTCTTTGAAAAATGAATGAGGCATATACTATAGACAAAACTATTCCAACATTACAATAAGTTCAAGAAAATACTTTACGATAGAGTAAAGAAATGAAACTATCTAATATTAATTACAAAAGTAGATCAAGTTACAGTTTCCATCTAATATGCATATCAGAAGAAAGAGAGAGATAAAGATTTTTAGTAAGTAAGGCAACTCTAACCCAGTTGATGATCCTATCGGCTAGCTGATATTTCCCTTCTTTGTAATTAGTAAATCGACGCAAGTTTCTCTCCTTCTAGAGATAATAAAAGGTAGAGATAAATGCACCTTTATACAGATTGACATTGGGATTACCTTTTTTAAAGTTACTAATAGCCTAATTAAGAGCTTGAATTTAGGAGTATGGAGTCCCAATCCTAGGAAGCAAGTGTAAGACCCTACTCCAGACCGCTTTTGAGAAGGTACAAAGAAAAAAGAGATGATCTCGATCCTCCATTTCCATTTTACATTACATACAAATGGAGTCAACATTACCATGCCATTGGCTTTTCTCCCTAAGTCAGTTTTTAATCGCCAGCCAAGTGATAAAAGATGCCTTTAGGTGAATTGAATTATGTCTTAATAAAGAGAACTAGGGTACCTCAGATAAGCCTCTATTCAGGACTTGATGGCATAATTTATTAGAGAATCTGCCATTTGGACCAGGAGTCCAAATGATGGAATCCTCCAAGTGCTAATTACCCAAAGTGGTAAAATTTGGGCCAGAGTATCAAAGCTTCTGAAGTTACCTCACCATTGGCCATTGCAAATCAGAGAGGAAACTTTGAGATGAAGAGGGAGTCTATTTCTCAATTGGTTAACTTATAGATTAAGGATAAGAGGACTCAAATCTAACCAATTATCAAACCAAAGTAATGTTTTAACACCATTTCCATTCTTATGCTTAATATAAGGGTAAACCAGGTTACGTAGCTTCAATATCTGGATCATAATCCAGGAAAACTCCTTCTACAAGAAACTTGCCAAAAGTTCTCATTTTTTAAGGGGTACTCGTGAATCCACTTAACCCATAGCCCATTATGATCAGTGTATAATCGTCAAAGTCTCTTGCACATTAAGACTTTATGTTAGAGATTGACTTGATCCCAAGTCCACCAAGTCTCTTCGGTATGGTCACCTCACTCCACTTTACCTTAGCATTCGTAGAACTATCTATTCTACTAGACTAAAGGAAGGCTTTCATAATTCTATCACTTTCCTTAAATACTTTCTTCAGAAAAGCTACATGAGCTACCCAATAGAGGTGTAAGCTGCTTAGAATATAGATAATAAGTGTAAGTCAAATAGCATATGAAAGAAATCTATTCTGCCAAGCGTTAACCCATGACTTAATTCTTTCCAAATGAGGAAGATAATCCTGCAGTTTAGGTTTAGTAAAAGAGATAGGGACCCCCAAATAACATAATGGACCAGAAGAAATATTAAATCCTATTAAATTCTTTACAATATTAACATTGCTCACATCCTTTGAGAGATAAAGACGACTCTTATCAGGATTAAGCTTTAACCCAGACCAATCCGCAAATAAATTCAATGCATGCATCATCATAGAGATGGAGTGAAAATCAGTACCACAAAGAATCAGTAAGTCATCAGCATGCATAAGATGAGTAAGTTGAAGGACTTGACATTTATACTCAAATTGGAAACTCCGATTGCTAGAGATTAACTTACTAAACAACCGCGAGAATCCTCCCATTACTCATGTAAACAAATAAGGCGATAGAGGATCACCTTATCGAATACCTTTGGAAATCTTGACCAATTTGGTGGGGACTCCATTGATAAGGATACTCATAGTAGGAGTTTTAATGGAAGACATGATCCAATTTATAAAGTGAGATGGCAATTGTAGAGCCTCAAGACAAACTTGAATAAATCTCCAACTTATAGTGTCAAATGCCTTAAAGAAGTCAACTTTAATTAAACAACTCTTGACTTGTTTGCCCGAGTTGTATTCCTTCAATAATTCCTACAATAGGAGTATGTTGTCTCTAATATGCCTATCCAAAATGAAAGCCCCTTGAGCAAAGTTGATGGTCTTTTTCCTTTAATTAAAAAAGATCAACCACCCTTATGCTTTAATTATTCAAAATAAAAAAATTGAGTTACTTGATGAAATCTTTATTTTTTCCTCTTGTTAAATTAGTGAATTGGACTGCATTTTTCTATGTTGAATTTGAAGAAGCATTGTAAAGATGGTTATTAAAGAACTTGACTTAAGTTTTGCAATGCTTATTATATATTTTTTATCTAGTTGTACAAAATATATGATTACTAAATTTGTCTTATATGTACATTTTAATGTATTTTGGTTACATTTATGTTTATAATGTCTTCAACCACAACATAATAATGTGAATAATAAATTACATTTTTGTCTATGTAGTTTAAGCATTCTAATTAAAAGTTTATGGAATAAATATATCCTAAAAGGAGATTCTATGGGTGTATGCACGTCATTAATAGTCTTGTACTTTATACGCAGACTTCCAATAAAGTGCGATTACCTTGTATAACATAATGAGAAATTTACATAACAAGCATTAAAATGATTAAAGCAACAAAAGGAAATTTAGAATTTTCAAAAAAAAAAAACAAGAGGAAATTTAGCTTTAAAGATTGCTTACAGTCATGGGTCATATTTGTCATTATTTTTAGAAAGTATTGCATTAATCTTGTATTTATGAAGTAATTAGATATAAGTATAAAGAAGTTTATAGTTTAAATGGTGATTTTGGTATCTAATTTGGAGTTGTAGACTCTTGAAGTTAATATTTGTTTTTTAAAGCTAATTCATTGAGTTTAAAACCATTAATTTTGTATGTAAAACATTGTTTTGTAATATAAAAGCTAATTTCTAATAAGTTATGTTCAGTGATGCTAGAATTTAATTTATACAGTGACACTTATATTCAATTTTTACAAAAATGCTTATATTCAATTTATGTTGAATATGTAAAAGCTTCATTATTTACTCTCATAAAGACATTAAAGGAGTAAGAATACCTCATTTGCTCCTAGAAAAAATAAAGAATTTATAGACATTTATAAGCAAAAGTTAATAAAGTAGGCCATTTTATAAGACGAGATAATATAAATAAAGAAAAATCAGAAGTCGACTCGGGTTGGCAGAAGTGCCAATGGGTAGTGGGGTTGAAGAATTTTCTGACTAATTTTGAATCATGTTTTACCGTTCTTTACCTTTAATTGGAATTTAATATAGTTGGATAATTCTTATAAAAATATATAAATGTTTAATATGACGTTATGTGCTTTTCAAACCAAATTATTGGATTGAGTGTGTCATTAAAGAACATCATAATGATATTTTGCTCGACTATGAAAAGTAGGATCTTGTAGAGATATGCTTGAAGGAATGATGTTTGCTTAGAAGTACCATTTCAAGTAGCTTGTGGCAGAAACATAAGGGAAATCATATCTTTACAAATGATAAATTATTTACGTAACAACATATCTTATTTTTAATATATTTAATGACCACGTGTCATTACGTTAGTCAAAATAAAATAACTAGACTACTACTATAGCAGTGGTGAGTCTAGGTCGATTCGACAGAGAGTGTGTGCAAAGTTTATGAAATGAAAGTAACTAGTGTTTAGGTTTAATCAAAGCAACAACCACATAAGATGCGTCATTTAACCTAGTTCATATTATCCATAATGATTACGAATCTTTAGTCGCTACACATGAATTTCAACATAACAATTATGGATTATATCGAAATTCTAGCAATGGGTTTGCAATTAAATGATTCAATGAATGCATTAAATCATCTTTTCACAATACCCAGTGGGTTCATACACAAATAACTGAACAATAACAAAAATTCAATTATCTATACACAATACCCAAATCAATTAAAATAGGATAACACAATCAATTTCTAATGAGAGAAACAACAATAAAATAATAAAAAAATTACTTAACCCGGGTCTTCGGCGTCAATGTCACCTCCGAACCGACATCAGGATGTCTAGCCCTTCATGAATCTCTTCCTAGAAAATGCTTCAGTGCATATGTTAGTAACCCTACCGCAGCTCCCTTCGTTTCTCCTTCACTGCCCAAGCTTTTTATTCCTATCTACTATTCATCTATGTGACAAATAAACTTGGGAGTTTTTGGTCTAACATACTATTCACTCACTTCTCTTCTCTCACGCCTAGCCGCAGCTCTTCTCCATTTCTCTTAGTCACCAAGCCGAAGCCCCCTCTATTCATGTCCCCTTACTTTTTTGGATTTTTTGAAAGAAGAAAATAAAATAAAACTAACTAATAAAAAACAAATTAAAGAAAACATGCAAAAAATGATAAAAGTTGGAAATTTGGTAGGGACCCGGTTCTTTGGTTCAATCTCGATCTACACCCTAATTAAGCATTTTTCATTGATTTGTTATTCTCTAACCTCTCCTAGCATCTATTAATCATAGGCTAATAATTAACTTGGGTTTTCCCTTAGTTTTTGTTTAATCAAGATACGATTGTTAATTAAACCTAACCACTAAATAACCTAGGATATTATCTGTAGATTTAATTAGGCAGTAGCATTATGAATTAGGAAAACTGATTAATCAAGGCAACAACTACATACGATACGTCATTTAACCTAGTTTATGTTATCCCTAATGATTACGAATCATTAGGCGCTACACATGAATTTCAACATAATAATTCCAGATTATATCAAAATTCTAGCAATGGGTTTGCAATTAAACGATTCAATGAATGCATTAAAATCATCTTTTCACAATACCCAATGGGTTCGTACACAAATAATCGAACAATAACAAAAATTCGATTATCCATATACAATACCCAATTCAATTAACATAGGATAACATAGTCAATTTCTAATGAAAGAAACAACAACAACATAATAAAAAATACTTAATCTGGGTCATTGGCGTTGATGTCACCTCTATACTGGCATCGAGACGTCTAGCCCTTTATGAATCTCTTCCTGAAAATGCTTCAACGCACATGTTAGTAACCCTACTGAAGCTCCTTTCATTTCTCCTTCACTGCCCAAGCTTCTTATTCCTATCTACTATTCATTGATGTGACAAATAAACTTGGGATTTTTTGGTCCATCCTATTATTCACTCACTTCTCTTCTCTCATGCCTAGCCACATCTCTTCTCCATTTCTCTTAGCTACTAAGCCGAAGCCCCCTCTCTTCATGCCCCCTTACTGTTTTATTGATGGGATAATTTTACTTCCCCGTTTCTAGTCCAAGCTATTGTACACCTAAAGCCTTCAACCAATTTATGGAAAACGTCTACGTTTCCATAGGTGGTCCAATGAAATGCAGACATTACCTGTGTTTCCAAAGGTGGTCTATGTAAAAATCAAACTGCGTTTTTTCTCCACTACATCGTCGTTTCACCTTCTCTTCATGCTGCTGCATTTTCTTCATATTATGCATGTGTTTTGGTCTAATTATTTCTACCGTATTCACATTCTACCTGCTACATCTTAGGTTATTTGCATTTTGTGCTTTCATTTTTCTTTTCTTCTTCTTGTCTTTTTTTTCCTTCTTTTTGTCTTTTTTTTCTTCTTTCTCCAAGAAAACAATTGAGAATTAATCTTGAGGAAAACAACTTAAATGTAGTACTTTCGACTCACTTTAATTTCTTTGCTTCCAAATTGTACCTAAAAATATATATGAATTAAAGAAAGTATCTTAAGCATTTTCATATCATTAATAGCTAAATGTAAATAATTAAATATATCAACAATTTAACACATATCAATTTCCCCCACACTTAGCTTTTATCTGTCCTCGGGCTAAACATCCAAATTAAGCTCAAAGAACCGAAACATTTACTCAATTCTCATATTTTTCCAAGACTATATAATCACAGGCAAAGATGAGTGACTTTCAAAAATCATAGCAAGATGTCAACATTCCAAACTTTTACTCATGATCAATCAACATTCAACATCTTCAAGAACTGAACAATCTAATGGTAAACTCGAAAAATCTGTTTAACTAAAATATATCCATGGGTGTACTCAACACCATTCATTATCATGACAATTCATAACTTTGCATATCATTTCATTTGTCCACCATTAATGTTCACATGCAAAATCATGAATCAAATGGCTTTTTAGGGTTATAATGTGGGCAAAGGTAAGGGTAGATGTCTTTAGGTCAAGTGGTATGAAAGTCCTTAAAGCTAGTGAAACAAAGCAACACTCATTAAAAACTGGGTACTGTCAACTATAATGAATGCAACATTTATATTTCACAACCCCATTCAACTCTCATGCACAAACCACATGAAGCATATACCAATCCGAAGGAATCACTCATTCAATTTATGCCAACAATACATTGAAATCACAAGAGTAAACCTTCCAAGACAACGTCTACCTCATATTCATCATACTCAAAGAACACATTCATTACAACTCTAGGAAGATGCATTAACCATAAACAACTTTTCAACACATATACAATTCCTCCTTGATACATTTATTTAAACATTTTTATTCTTTTTCTTTTTCTTTTTTCCCTTTCTTTTTAATTTTCTTTTCTTTTCTCTTTTTTTTCTTTTCTCTTTTCTTTCTTTCTTTTCCTTATAAAAATTAAAATAAACTACATCAACATAAGAATTTCAATGATAAGACATAACAAAACATCCCAACATTAGCCAACCCACACATATGTACACCGCCACACTTACACTTTTTTACATGCATAAACTCACCAATCACAAATGTTCCAATAACTTTATAGCTTGGGTAGGACTTTTGGTTAAGTATAAAGCTTGTAATATGGTTGATACAAAAAGAAAGGATAATTAGGCTCAAAGGGGCTTATCAAAAAGGAAAATCATATAATAGCTAGGCTATTTGACTAATGTAGTTCAGAAAAGCAAAGAAAGCCTAATCATATCTATGTTAATGCATGTGATAAAAATGTGGTATCGAATAGAAGTTTAACGCAAATTCAGGATGTAAATGCCATGAAGGTCACACATTATCAAAAGGCAATGATACTGATATGGATGTGTCAGTCAAATAAGGCTTAAAATCTTATCGACTTTGTCTACCATTAGTCACTACTCTTCTAAGGATAATGCATATCGACCAATCACAAGAGTAAAAATACATGCTAGAATTGCTATGAAATTCTCTAGTCAATCCACAATCTAGTCATGATTATATAATCCCAGAAGCAATAGAAAATGAGAAAATGTTTATTTCATTTGTTTTATTCTTTCTCTCGTTTTGATTAAAAACTTAAAAAAAGTAAAACAAACAAATTCAAAAACACATATGCATATAAAAAGTAATACGGAAATGTAAAGGAAAAGAAATTTACCTCCCTTGGGTTGCCTCCCAAGAAGTGTCTTTGTTTAGGGTTGCTAGCTCGACTCCTTCTTGTCCTCACGTGATGTAATTGTGATCTTCAAGTGTTACAGTTAATGCCACTTCCACGCGAGGTAGTCCCGGATTGTTGGGCCCCGAAAATTTTTCTTTTCTTTTATTTATTTATTTATTTCTTTGTTTATCTTTTAATTTTTGTTTTTAAATGGTTTAATCTTCTTAGAGATGAGTCT
>JAOTAX010000007.1:30718872-30730879 GCA_025629825.1 Erythroxylum guanchezii
GTCCGATTAAGCTTCTAAAACCAGTGATCAATTGAACCGGTTGACCGGTTTTGATCGGTCGGACCGGTCCGACCACTGGTTCACTTAAATTTTTTTATTTTTTATTTTTTTAATTTTTTTTAATTTTTTTAATTTTTTAAATATTATTTATAATTAAATATAATTATTACATAATTATTACGTCACACCGGTCGAACCGGTCAAACCGGTGACCAGTAAAGCCTCCGGTTCGATGACCGGTCCGGGTTTCAGAACATTGGATATAACAATACAACATAACTCTTCTGAGTGCATTCCAATGTCCTTGGAAGTCAAAACACCATTACAAACACGTTTTTCTTGTCAATCCCATCTCTTCGAACACCCTGTTCTTAACACTCAACCTTCCAGCGAAGAAGTAGAAAACAAACGAAAAAAAATTGTATATTTCTCTACATTGAAAATGTCAGGCTATGTCTATACAGAATTTTTTTTTTCTAAACGCTGTTTCTCCTAAGATGTGTAACACAACCAAGCTGTAGTTTAGGCTGTGACGAAAGCGCCCCACAGATTCCTGAAACTAAACCAATTTAAGGGACATTTTAGATTCTTATTTTTGGTTGTGTTCATGGAGAGATGATCCAAAGGATCATGCTTTTCCCATACGCTAAGGTTGCCAGATTGCATTGAAATCTGAAAGAATCATTTGGTAAAAATATACTCTCAAGAAAATTTGTTTTGTCTCATTGTTTTAGATTCTGGTAATGAACATTGAATGGTGATGATTGAGACTTACCACTCTCCTTCCAGCTCAGAAAACACCACTCAAGAAGCCCCTAAAATGGGGAAAAAAAAAAGAAGAAAACGAAACAGATGAATCAATAACCAATGTCTAAAAAAGAGATGGTTGATTATGAAATCTGGGGATGTTACTGACCAAAATCCCGACCCTTTCTTCGATTGATCTCTGGAGGTGAAAATAACCATATATAATCAGTTATATCATCTCTGAAGAAGGAAAATGAGAGATTTTGGAAACTTCAGAACAGCTAGCATGCAATTACTGAATATGAGAATACCTTGTTCTCCCCAGGAAGGCATCATTTATATCATCAGAAGATGGCTTCTCCTCAAATGTTGAAAGTATTTGGTACTCTTCAACCCCTAATGATTTGTCCACTCTTTTATACAATTCATAATTGGAAGGATAAGACATCCTGAAACAATCAAATGGTGATTGCTATCATGTGTTCTGTAAATTTGCTTATGTGAAAAGACTATAAAATGGCAAAGACACCAATTTCTCCGTTAGTTTTTTAATTTAATCCTAGCTTTACTCCATTGAACTCTGAAATGGACTACAGGTAACTTAATCCAGTTTTAGTATCAACTCTCTACAGTTGACTATGCAAAAAATTGCTGACGGGAGCAATCTACGAATGTTAAATCACTGTTTGGGAGGACCAAGATCACATTTTATCAGGACCTGTAAGCTCAATCAGCAATGGAAGTTGTACCTTAAAGCTCCCATTATAGGATACTGAGTTCCAGCATAATAGAGAAGTCGTAAGAAATAGCAATTTTCAAATGAAGCAGCAAACTCCAGTCTCTTTTCTCTGCCCATTGTCTAAAGAGCACAGATTAGTGAACAAACAATGTATTACTACTAATTACCGAGCTTTCTCCTAGTGTACTCACTTGCATGATACCACTTGAACTGGGTAAATCCTGAATCAAGAGAGATTAAGAAAAGCTGAATCAGGCCTTTCGGTAAGTGCATAGTTCTGATTCCAACAGTTTAAGAATACACCTAAATGCAACTGGATACAAAAGATCCTATGAATATTCTGAGGACGTTAGTAAAAACAAACATTTCAGATATTTTCATTTGCATGGAAATTGGAAATATGTTTTCTCAGGAAAGAATCTTGTATTCGGGCGTTAAAATTCTCACCATTACAAATACTGGCATATCAGGACTGCAAGTTTATAATTTTAATATAGCAATCATCTTACAGTGAAAATTCAGCTAATCACGTGATTAGGATCCAAACCTTGAGCCTTGGGTTGATAAGAATAACTGGCCGGCTTCCAGCTGCATCGGTCATAGCTTTTAGATCCTGTAGATTTAGATCTTAAGGTCAAAACATAAATATAAGAGTGCTACATCTCCTGAAATTTTATTAACAAAAAGCATTAGAAAAGATTTATTCTCCATTTTCTTACATCCATGATACAATTCCCCACAGCATTTTGGGGAGCCACTAAGATGAACATGTCATCTTCTTCTTCAACCTCTTGTGCACCTGAATTTAGTTCCAAAAAAGAAAAGAGCCTTGAGAAAAACTAAGGACAAATGACTCCATAAAAGCCTAGTGAAACATAAGGAGTAAGCTGTTAATAATTCAGTCTTCTGTGTATTAACTTTCACAGAGAAACTAGATTAAGGTAAATGGAAGTATATTGATAATAATGATCATTTTAAATTCAATTTCTTACCTACAGAACCAATTTTAACAAAGGTTCCCAAAGCACCATAATCACCCCAATCCATGAACTCCAAGATCTTTCGACTACCAGCAAGCTGTAGTGGCATTCCAGCTAGTGCACCAACACCCATAGAGCCTTGAACGCAAACCTGAAAGACAACTGCTTAACAACCTCCAAGAGACAACTAAGATTACAGTATCATGACGTTACCTTCACACGCTTCCCATCATCAGCAAATGAAAGAGCAACTTCTCGAACGAGTTCCATCAAGGTACCTATTCGATAAACATCCTGTGGATCATAAGACATGGTCAATACCAAACAAATTAACAGGATGTGTAATAGATATTTCGTTTACCATTTCTGGATTCAGCTCTGGAATGTTGATCTCGACCTGTCAAATTTGGTAATGATTCAGACAAAAAATAATGTCTGTAAACATAAACAGAAACATAATGATATCTCTGTAGCCATAAACTGGCACATACACACACACACACTTCATACATACCCTCATTCAGTATCATAAATAAAAATTTCATGGTGTTTGAACCATGAAATATAGAAGTTAGCATGTCTTCCAATCACATATCTCTGAGTTACTAACAGGAATAGGAAAAGCAATACGAAGTTGTAACGCCACATAGTGAATGACTCCACAGTAGTACCAAACAATTGGAGAAAGAAAGAAAAGTGGCTTCTAGGACTAAGGACACTTATCACTACTTGGTTAATGACACACTTTTATCGAAGCTTAGTAACCACCAATTTTACCTTCAATCTTGTTCTACCATCATTAACAGCATTTACTGTGGCTTGCAACACGTCATTGTAGAAATAATTCCTGATTTCTCTGGAATGAGGAATATTATTCAACCTAGTAGGAATTCCTCTCCATTTGATCTGAAAGAACTAAACAGATGTAAGAAAGATGGAAACATATTTCTTTTCTTGCAGGTTTTTATCAGAGAGACAGAAATTTGAGTAAGCAGAAGGCAAAAGTCCAGTTGCAGTGCACAGGTTTCTTGTGTACCCGATTGACTGATGTCTGACTAGAATGATTTCCATCTTGTAATGCTAATTTTTCTGCAACAGACAATGCAATAGAAAAAGGTTTGTCATGGAACTTGAAGCTTACTCATCGTGACTGCATGAGTTTATGGCTGATTCCCATTTTCACATAACAATCATCAAATTGTTAAAAGTGTGTGCAGAGGGACACTCAGTCTGAAACAAGTAGTCTCGACAGAACTTTTTTGCTCAGTCTTAATAACATGTGAAAGGCAATAGAACCTATAGAAGCTTACCATGCTTGATTGGTTTTACTTTATCCTTCTGCACTTGAGACAGCAATGAATCAATTTCGTTGAAAACTACTTCCTTCTGGCGGTTACCATCAATCTACACTTCGATAAGTAAACCAGAAATATTACCAACTTAGAGAAAATTCACGCCATATATGAATTGAAAGAACAAGAAGGAAATTTTTATTACCTTCTTCATCATATTTGAGTAAGTAGATAAGATTGCTTCAGCATTTTGTTTATATATTTCAAGACGTGACTTCACCTGCCCTCCAATCAGAGTAACTATACTTTAGTAGCTGAAAACTCAAACCATTTATCAAATATTGCCAGGAATCATAAATTTTGTCTTCAAGTAATACTTCCACCTAATGGCCTCAATAGAAGCTAAGAGCAGGAACAGAAAAATTGAGCCAGTTATGACAAGTGTAGTGTGCTGCAGTTTTTATTCATAAAATGGTACACAGACTGTCGTCATACTTTTTCCTCAGTATCGTCAGGACGGGTGATAAGCCTTGCTTTGATTTCTTCAGTCTCTGGAGGGAAATTTTTTATGTGGTAAATTTTCCCTGACACGGGATCTAGCCTTCTGCCAATGCATCTGTCAATCAGGATTTCGTCAGGAACCTGAGCATTAAAGATTTATCTGATGAATAACTTCATATGGACTGAAGCTACATCAGCATAGACAGTGTAAATGCTGCAACTGCTTCAGTTGAACTTGTAGATGCATGTGGCAAATGGAAACAACCCTTCAAGACGTGGCAAGAAGGGCTATAGAACCATGATCGGTCAAAATCCAACACAAGAAACATCATGCGTTTACCCCCTTACTTTACATATAGAAACTAGAATACATTTGTAATCACATAAAATTCTGTTTTTAGTACAATTAGCAATAGGTTGAATTGAGCTTCAGGTCTCAGACGCAAGCTCGAGCCTGAAAAAATTTTTGAAGCCCAATTTTGATCTAGAGCGAAATTGACTTGGTTTGTTGATTTTGAGCCAGTTAGACTAGAATCCAGCCTAATTTTTAGATTGAAGAAAAGTTTGTCAAACCTGGACCCTAGTCCGATTCTGCTCAAACCAGGTATGGTCTAGGCTAATTTGTCATCCACAGGCAAGAATAGTTAAGACATTAGATAAAATAATAAATCATCAAGTACAAGTAAAGGTAGGGTCAGTTTGATTCAGATTTCACTTACATCTAATACTACATAAATGTCTGGTCTAATCTTCAACTTTTCTAGACTCTCAGCCTGTGCAAAACTCCTTGGATACCCATCAAGAAGCCAGCCTTTTTCCTTCGCATCTTCACGCGATAATCGAGTTGTCACCATCTAAAAACAAAACCATTCATAGCTGAAGTACTTAGCAAGATAATGGGAAACAACATACAAGATCATTGAGTTTCTGTATTACTGCATTCACGATTTCATCAGGAACCAGACGTCCAGCAGCCATGTACTCCTTGGCCTTTTTCCCAATATCAGTCTCAGCAGATACCTCAGCTCTCAGAAGGTCACCAGTTGATATGTGCACTAATCCGAACTGTTATTGAAGATAAAAATAATTGAAAATGAGGAGTTCGACCTCAATTTCACTAGATAAATGTCACCCTTCACTCATAAGCTAACGGTAATATCGATTCTTCCCCATTCCATGACTGACCGATTTTCTTGATTCTGAATGGCTTACTTTGTGTAGACTATGCTCTACACAGTAGATCATTCATGGCGTCATAAAAGTGGCATTCTCCTCCATTTTTAGTCCACAAGCTTATATAACAATCAGAAGAAAACAAAAACAAGACTAACTAGTATAAGATTACCTTCTTAACAATTAGTTCACATTGGGTGCCTTTGCCAGAAGCCGGTGCACCAGAAATCATCACCTTCAAGGGGTCAGTCGTTGAACAATTAACTCCCAGTCTCTGCTCGTAAGAAAACAAATATTACAATGGGAAAAAAGAATGATCTTTATATGTCATGAATTTCTAAAGAACAAAGTAAAAGCAAAAACAGACCTTGGTTTTGGATCGTATCCTCAAGTGGGTCTTCCTGATGGGATAAGACGAGACGAGACGGCCATAAGAATGAAAAGATAGTTGGCAAGAAAGAAATGGAGAAGATGAGATAGAAGGGTGAGCACCGAAAGTGGAAATGGAGGAGATAGAGAGAGCAGAAGGGACATTCGTGGACTTGGAAGATGACACTGAAGTGGGCAACATGGTGTGTACCCTGTTGCCACACAGAGGAGATATCAGAGTTTCAAGCTGTGTGTGAAGAGAAGAGGATTAGCTTGTGGTGAACTGGTGATGGAGCTCAGCTAATAACAGATTACCGGACACCACAAATTTTTTCTCTTTTTTATTTTTTTTCCTCTTAATGCTCGAGTATGCATAATTTGTATGACATTTATTTGGACACCTCAACCTCTCAAACATGATCGTCGGGGTTTAACTGTTTTGGTTCTATTTCACTTCATTACAACTCAGCGCCTGAAATAAGAACTAGTAAAACTCTAACTGAAAAGAACCGGAAACCTTGATTGGTTGATGAGTTCAACGATATTTTTCTTCCTACATTTGTACCTCCGTAGAATTTTAATTTTAACCGAGTACTTCGTTAGTTACAGGATGTTATTTTTATTTGACAAGCAGGTTGGAGAGTTAGAATTTCTGACATTGCAGGATTTTAATGTTTTCGGAAACTTCAGTTACATGTTTCAACGTAGAAATCCGACAACAGTCCCAACAACTATGAAAAGAAATCAAGCAAGTCATGCTATAAAGTATAAACCCATCATCATATCTAATAAAGAATAATTCAAAACTGGTCACGAATTATTGTTATTACATTTTGTAAGCTTCCTCGTAAAGTAAAGTCGATGATGTTCAAACATTAAAACAGGTAATCTACTGTGAAGGGTTGCATATGTTTCATCCCAAGTGTCAATTATCATCTTCGAGGAACCAAATTCCGAGAAAGAAGTCTTTAGTCCAGCTTCACTGATGAAAACAGGAAATGCACAAACCAGAACGACGACAGAAAACCAATGGTGCCCGTTGCGAGCATAATTCCGAGAACCATCAGAAGAGAATATCCAAGGTAAAGAGTTGCTGAGACTGGTCCACTCAAACTCTTCAGATCAAATATGAGATAGTTTACGGAGTACAAGAAAATGTAGATGGCTACTGAACCAGATGCAAAAAATGACTTCCACCACCATTTCCAGTCCTCCACGCAGAGATGCATATAGGTCAGAACGAGAGAAACTTCGGCGCAAACCACCACAAGAAGGATCATGACAATCAAGAGAAAACCAAAAACGTAGTAAACACGGCCCATCCAGATACTGGACATGATGAAGAACAGTTCAATGAAAAGTGTACCAAAGGGTAAAGTTCCTGCACCAAGAACTAATAGCCAAGATGGGTACTTTTGGGCAGGGATTTCCCGAGGAATCTGGTTTGTCCGAACGGGGTATTCAATATGAGGAGCCTTAGCCCCAAAGTATCCCCCAATTAAGGTCAGGGGAACCGAGATGCAGAACCAGAGGAGGATCAGAATAACAAACAACGAGAATGGAATGGCTCCGGTGCTGTGGCTACCCCACAATAAGAAATTCAACGTGGTAAGGATTAAAAACGCGATACCAGGGAAAAAGCACGCAGCCCTCCAGGCAACTGAAACCCAACCTTTGTGATCGCCACAGCCAATTGTCCTCCAGAGGCGGACAGCCACATAACCAGCTGCAATACCAAGGATCATGTAGAAAATCAGCATACCTGTAAGAAGGGTCCCACGAGAAGCCGGTGACATGAATCCAAGAGCAGCAAAGAGTATCGTGACAACTGCCATGCCAAGAATCTGAACCCCATCTCCAACCATAACACACAAAAGGGATGCATTGGTTGGGGCACGGAAAACATCACCAACAACAAGCTTCCACCCAGATAGCTCCTCATTCATCTGTGCTTGAGCTTCCTTGTCAAGCTCCTCATAACGAGTCAGATCCCGCCTAACAGTCCTCAAGAAGATTACAAGAACAATACCAGCAAGGAAAGTGATAACCATCAGAGAATTCATGATTGAAAACCAATGGACCTTTGATCCCTCCATCTTTAAATACGCATCCCATCTAGATGGCCACTTGATATCACTCTCCTCAAACGTAACCTCATAGGTAAAAACAATTGGCTCCTTCTCCTTAATTGCCATTGTCACAGTAGTAGGATCACACTTGATCTGAGATGGATATTTACCATACATTTTCAAGTCCTTCGCTGGCTTGATATTATGCGAGATGCTACAGGGAACCACCTCAAAGCCCACAACCATGTAACCAGGAACATCAGATCCCCTATTTCCAGTGGTGGGAATCACCTCAGCTGCATCTCCTGTACCCATCACCTGCGCCATATTGGCCTCTTCATACTTGTGAACTAGAACTGTAAATTTCAGATGGTTGAACACATAATATGCATCCTGAACCTTTATTCCAACAGGATAACCCGTCCACCTCAAAAAGAAACCCTCTTTCTTGGTATACCTTATAGCAGGCAAATTATCAAGAATCAAATTCACCTGGTACATCTCATCAATCCTCTTCTTCAAAAGCTTGAAGTCGTCACTCGACAACGGCTTAGATTGACACAGAAAAATATCACTCTCGTTTGTATACATCTTAAACCTATATGGAGAGTTCTCAATCCTGTCTCCCATAAGAAGCTCACCAAGATTTTCAGCACTATCCTTCACTCCCCCTTGTGGCTTGCAAAAGGGAAGACTATAATAGCTAAAGGGCATCTCAGTATCAATGGAAGTGATCGAATTCACTTTCACCGACAAAACGTCACCCACAGCGTGCTTGTGGGGGTAGCTACCAGGAAGGTAAAACCCATATCCGCATTGAAAAACCAAGCAAAACGCTATGAACAAGATCATAAAACGAGTAAAAGACTCCATCTTTGAAGAGTTCGCGACGGATTAGAGTCAGATCTGGGAGACCCAGATCGTAAAACTGACGAAAAAGCAAGGATTTAACGATAAATCAATAGCCCAGAAAGAATTTCCAAAAGAACAATGGAAAGAACTGACCTTCTATGCCAAAATGAGCGGAAAATGAGATGCAAACACACAAAGTAGTGTCTCTATACGTACAAGAATACCTCACCAAAATAGAGATCTACAAACTTATCTCAGTATGGTAATTGAGAGAGAGACCGAAAAATAAAAACTGCACTCTAACGATATTTATATGACATTTGGTCTCCTCCGAAGGAGGGCACCGACGAACAGAATTGCTTGTTTGTAGTGTATTCACAACAATGCCCTCGGCCACTCTCTTCTGTTTAATTTATTTCATTTATGACAAACGATCGTCCACTTGTCAATAAGATTTTCTATTTCTAAACTCTTGTTAAAAAATGATTTTTCTCTCTAATTTTGTTTTTATTCATTATATTATAATATTTACGAGTATAGATTTTGGTAATTGAAATAACGAGATATTATTAATATTTGAGATCAATTCTATTTAAATTATTTTATTTTTAATTTCAAAATTTTTAATAATTTAATTATTTTTTAATAGTCCTCAACAATCATTTGTAATTATATTTGATTATTTAAATTTTAAATATTATTTATGCAGATTGCATTTTCCTTATTTTTTGTTTTATATAATTATATGAAATTAGATGCCTCATCTAATATGACTCGATCATTTGTCTAGGTTACTATAAGTCTTTGGACTTGTAATTTTCTTTCATATTATAAACCAAAACTTGAAGAATTTTACTTACCACGTCTTTGAATTTTCCTATAAAGATTAATATCTACGTGATTACCTATTCCTCTTCTTGTCATTCTTGATTCTACTTATTCATATCCGCAATACCTTAATCCATAGTCCACAATTATTATATAAAAATTTCCTTAAAAAAATCCCAGAAAATAGTAAAAAAGACAAGAATATCACGAGAGAGATAGTGCACTGACAAGCGTACACATAACAGAGCCTTTTAAGACTGTTTCTATATTTATTTCCTACTTGTCCAGTTGTTGTAACTTGCATTTGACTCTACTTAATCGCTTATACTATATTGTCTTAAATAAGCTAAACTACACATGGTATGGAGTAGAAAGAAGATAACAAACTTCCCACGTTTGAAGTTTCTTGTTCAACAACCAAAGTTCATCTTTTTAATACACACAAGATAAACCCTCCAATCCAAGCTTCCCTCATGCCTAGTGATTTCTTTACAGGTAAAAGAAGCAACTTTGCTTGGTATCATGACTTGCTAACCATAACTCCCTTAATTTAAGACGAGATCTTGTTTGAATCTTGAAATATTGAAAAGTACATTGCACATACAGTGAGTGGGACAGCTTAGCAAAAACCAAGAGCAATAAAAGTATTGACTGGTGAATGAACCACAGGTTTAACACATTTTGTCAACTTTCTTTGTCACATGGGTAACCTGAAGCTTCCACTTTACAACTTCCACAAGTCTTGATGCTAAATCTATTTACTAGTACTAAAGATGAGAAACAGACTGAGTTTTCCAAGTTTAATTGCTTCTGTTAATCCACAACTTGGATTGCAGAAGCAGCTTTCCCAGTCTCTATGTAAACTGGATTTCTAAAACATGGTAGGAAGACAACTTGTCAAACATTCAACAGCTTCTATACTGGAAAATGCCTCAAGGTAGAGAAATAAGTATGAGGTCCTATGTCAATTCCATCTAGTTAGCACCAACATTACTTTTCTGAAAACAGTGTCAACGTCAAGACCAACTCTGGCATATAACCATCCAATGACATTTCCAGGAATGCATTATTGAGAAAGGAAAGGGCTACCAGAGCCACAAACCATCAGAAATACATAAAACGTGTATTGAGCATATTGATACCTGTGAAAGTGTCTAAACTAAATACGAATTGTTAACCTGAAGTGTCTAAACTAAATACGAATTGTTAACCTGAAGGCATGAGAGGAAGTTGTTCTTGTCTTTTATTAGTTTAACTAACCCTTGGCACCCAATCCTCTAGATTTCGGAAGTCTAACAGCGGCTAAAGGATTGACAATGCCTTGGGAATCTTTTCCCAAGCCCATGCCTTCAACAAAGCCCATCTTTGCCATCATTTTAGATCCAAATCCTTTAGTGTGCTTCTCAAAGGCTCCAATGCTTTGGGGTCTTGCATGCTTTCCATATCTGGAAATGCTCTGAGAGTTGCTGATTGTGGATTCATTACCGGTGCTGGAAAGTTCAACACCTAACCCTAGTGATTTTGGACGTTGGACCACTTCGATGGGCTCTGCAATACCTCGACGATCCTTTCCCAAGCCTTCACCTTCTACATAACCCATTTTCGCCATCATCTTGGACCCAAATCCCCTAGTGTGCACCTCAAATGCTCCAACCTTTGATGAGGTTACTGCAGGCTTAGCTTCACAAGTTTCATTAGTCTCCTTCAAGTCGACCTCTGTGATCTCCTCGATTTCAGATTGTATCATTCCGCTTGCAATGAATGCAACTGGCTGATTGGCAAATGAACTCTTTTTCACTCCCTGTTTTCTGGAGGCAGCATTATTCTGACGGGAAGCTGAGTTCTTTCGTGAATTGCCCCGGACTTGATGTTCCACTTGGTTGAAGCCTCTTCCTTTTGCAATTTTCTTCATCCTATTTCTGTCTTCAGTTCCTGAATTTTTCAATAAGCCTTCACTGACGGCAAAATCAGCATCATCATCGTCAACTCCTATCAACTGAAATCCAAAATGACAGAAGTTTTATGTTAAATGCAGCAGCTAATGGTGATTGTCCTAGTAAACAACAAAACTGAGTACGCAATGTACTAATTGGAGGTGATGGATGTAAAAGAATAACCTTCTCTAGACGCAGTTTATCACTTGCAGATGGCATGCATGTGTGTTGAGTTCGAGTAACTGTAACAAATCTTGGAGTGGAAAAGAAAATTGCAAGTTATCTTTAGCAATAAGAACACTATCACAATGAGTGTAATCTTCCCACACAAGCTAAATACCAACCTCTTCTTGCCAGTACCTTGGCAACTACTACGCAAGCGATAAATTGCTGCTAATCGTTGCACCTGGTATACAAAAGATGAGCATAAAATGAAGCACTGGACTTCAAAGAAAAGAAGGTAGCAACTACATATTCATCTAGCAATCACACCAATGCAATTTATCACCCAACTCTCCAATAA
>JAOTAX010000007.1:30731706-30743393 GCA_025629825.1 Erythroxylum guanchezii
ATATGTCCACTTCATCTAAAACAATTTGCTCCAGTTTCTACAAAATCAGAACAGATGAACTTGTGGGCTCGTTATAACAAGTTACAGCTTGAATCATCAAATACTTGAAACTTGAGTGAAGATTGTACAAGATAGTTAGACGTAAGCATAGGCGTAAGTAACATGAAGGCAGAACTACCATCACCCCCACAACAGCAACCCGTGAGCAGGTAAGAAGAAAGAGCATTGGTGACTTTTCACATGTGCATGCCAAGATGTGAAGTTCTCACAACATCCATGTGGCAACATATGTGTGCATGAATATGCAGTGTGCTTATCAGATATTAAATGAAACTAACGTACTATCAAACTTGAAGCTGTAAATAGAAAAAGGTCGGTCAACTTGTATGCTTCATATTACCATATTTATTTTCTGAATATCGACCCCCCTGCGCAACATTCTTTCACGACGCTTTACAACAATCATTTCTTTACGATGCTTCTTTTTTTCACCTAAACAACAAGCATATAACAAGAGTTTGTTAGTTTAACAGAGGGCTATACTAATGTTGATACATAAATTCAGACTCAGACACAACATAGCCAATCATTTTGCTAACCTCATACTCCAAAAGAGTCTAGGCACAAAAGTTTGGATCCACATGCAGAAATAGTTCATAGAAACAAATGCATGGAGGCAAAGACTAAGCTTTGTTCCAGCCAATCCAACTAAGATTTCATGTTCCCACAAATTAGACTGGCTAACAAAGCTCATCTTAGGGAACCTTAATTCACTAGACATACTCAATGCAGCTAACCATGAAAATTTACCAGGAAATTTTCTGGAACTTTTGATCCTTTGTGCAATCAAAGGCCAAGACTGGGGCATGTGGGTAACATGCTTCTTTTTTGCAGAAACAGTTCTGGGGTCCTTTACAAGCATAAGATCATCTGCATGCGTCATCCAACCAATTCTAGCAGCTAGAGAGCAATTCTTTCTTCGGGGAGATTTCTCCATTCCATATGTCCTCGATGCTTCCTGCAACTCAATGCCACCCAACTTCTCCACTGTTTCATCAAAGCAACCACTGGAAGAACTATCCTCGTCAAATTCATCCAAATCATTATCTACCAACCATGTTGCTTCCAAAATGTTGTCACTGCCCCCAATTCCTTCCATGTAATCTTCCGCAGCATCTTCGTCAATGTCAAGATCACTATCAGACATCTGTTCAGAGTCATCACTTTCAGAAAGTTCAGATGGTTCTGAAGATTCAGAGCCTCCCTCATCTAGGGACTCTTCATCACTTTCTTTATCAGTTAGATCCTCTGTGAATAATTTTATGCCTCCAATTGATATAAACCCAGAATTCTTCTTATTAGAGGATGACCCAGTCAGCATTTCTTTGCCTATTTCACATTTTGTGTTTTCATTAACAACCATCTCTTTCTTAGACAATGGTGAACAAACCAATGAACCTTCCTGCTCTTCCACTTCCAATTGTTTTGAAGATGATCCAATACCGTCTAGGGTCGTCTCAGATTCATACCCGAATCCCAATCCCCTATGCGAGCTCTCATCAAGTGCAAAACTTGAACTATAATCATAGGTGAAGTTCATCTTCTCGGACTCCGATGATGGTGTTCCATCGAAATATGCAACAATCGGGTTCTCCTTGGAATCAACTAAAATAATTGGCTGTGACTCATCCAGATCATTGTCTCCTCTATTATTCACTCCATCGGATGATTCTATCGGCAAACCCTCCTGCACCATAAGCAAAAAGTAACTAAAGCACTCAACTCGGCCTCTATTATCAGCATAAGAAGCAGATATAATTCAGATAAGGTCAAAAACAAGAAAACTGAACAAACTGATTCTAAATTCAGCTTAATGATTTGGCAGTGACAGAAACATTATTCAACTAAATGGAAATCGTGGGAACTTATGGCAAAGTACATCTTGAAATACTAGTGGAAAGCATGGTCGTTGTCAACCAAATCCATACAAAGCCAGCAATTATGTGCAGTTCATCACTTAACATACATTGTTCAGAGAGAAAGATAATAATATAAAGCCGAAACATTCACACCAGACAGATAATTGGAAAACAAGGATGATTAAATCCATCTTCAACAGAAAGAAATGAAAACCAGTAAAGTAAATAAATTTTCTTTTGAATCTTTAAGAGGAAAGCCACACACCTGACACTCAACGGAAGGATACCTATAACCAAAAGCAATTCCATTGGATCTGGAAGATACGCACTTAGAATCAACAGTTGCTTTTGGTCGATTACGACTCCCTAATCCTGAGCCAGACTGGAATTTCACATTGGTATTCCTTCCTGCAATTAACAAAAAGGAATTAGAGAAAGCATTGAACTATAACATACAAAATATAAAAGCAAATGAGGCAGCTTCAACTTCTTTATTTCATGCTCTAGAAGACGAACTAAACTATCAAAACCAACAAAACTACGCAAGACCCTTAGTGACCGCATCATTTAAGCAGACCACTTCTCGCAAATTCCAAATGGAAGAACATTTTCATCTGATTCAACTTATATAACGAATACTCAACCGTGTAAAGTGTAAAAAGATCAAAATTTTCTTGTCTACGAGACCAACCCAACAAAGCTAACCCACTTATAATCATCTTCCATATCCAATTCAACTATATACCAAACACTGAATCATCACATCCAACACGCAAAAAGACTCAAACTTTCTTCATCTTTCCAATCTACGAAAAAAAACCATCAAAGATAATATAAACGCCATATGATCCATCCCATAAAAGACAGATGATCATACCGGTGAAAGAAGCCGGAGAAGAGTGAGAACTTGGAGACCAATCAGCCAATTCACCGCCTTCAACAAACAAGGAGTCTCTGAATCTCACCGAACCTCCCCCTCCTCCTCTTGATCTCCTAACGCTCTCATTTCTGTTCCTACTTCTGTTGTTGCCGTTGCTGCCGCCGCCGCCGCCGCTCTTGCCGGGTTTCCTCTTGCCACTTCCGCCCATCGTCGCCGTGTTTCCTTGTGTCCTCAAACAGAGGAGGCTTTGCTGTGGGGGTCGTCCTTGTACAGTTAATGGGCCGTGGAGTGCACGCAAGGTCCACTAAAGCACGCGGATCGTGGGGTATCCGGTGACCGTATATTATTAATCAGTGGTGGTTATTCTTCTTTTGTCATCGTTTACTCTGTTATTGGTCTTAATCCATTCTTGAATTGATACATGTGATCTCTAACCATTGGGTCTGAGCCATTCTTCGGCCTAAGGATTTAAGGCTTCACTAAAATGGCCCATTTTGCTGTTATATAGACTTAAATATTCAATACAATATAAATTTATGACTTACTTTTTTATGTACAATTTCATTTCACTATTATCGAATTTAACTTTAAATATAAATAAGAGACTTTTGTTAATATGTACAAATAGAAGGGTTTATTCGAAATTGAATCTTTTAAAACTCACTTTCAATTAATTCTGAATATTTGATTTTGAAATTAAATTTGAGTTTGATTAAGTATAATTTAATTTTTTGTCTTTAAATAAACTAAAATCTTTTTATAATTAATCAATTTTAAATTTTTACTAAATTTAAATTTAAACATAATTCAACTTAAAATATTTATAATTTAATTTAATTTAACAATTTAAATTAGATTATGCTTAAGCTAATCATCATCAAATCCTTAGTTAAAAACATTCGGATATAAATGAGAATATTACACTTTAAACCTAAAATATGTTAGAATACGAATCTTTGATTTTGTTAATATAGAAATCATTTCTTGTTATCACAGGACAATTTAACGTATAAAGTTCCTAACCAACCTAGGTTGTGAGTTAATGAAGCTCCAACAAAATTAGATGTGATGTAAATGTAATAGTTGGGAGATGGAGAATTTGTGTAGGCAGGCATCGTACTTGCTTGGTGGCTTTAATGGGCTCTCTCTCCTTCTTCACCACCCGTGATCATGGCGGCTCCTGTGATTAAAAACTCTGGAACATATGAGCTTGCCTCTTGCAACTTAGAATGAGCTAAAGACACAGATTGGTCATGCTTTAAGGTATTGATGTTGTTAATTACAGGAAAATATGTTATGTATGTATGATAACAACAGGATTATTAAATCTATTTTTCAGATTACTTTATATGAAATTATTAAACTAACTTTTCTTTATAATTTCTTTCACCTCGTTGTTATTATTATATTCATATTCTTAATCAACTTAAAATTAGAGATTAACAATTTACTTTAATTTAATTCAACTTGATATTATATTATTAAGTTAACATAATTTGACCAAATTTTGATTCGATCTTTGGTTTTAAAACTTTATATTATTTTATTAAAATTAAATAAAATAATGACATTATTTTTGTTAATTTTTAAAATAACATAGATTTAACTTCAAATAACTATTCAATTTAATCTCAAACAATTTTGAGTCAAATTCAAGTCATAATCTCCCTAATCCGTTCCTAACCCTAGTGGAGACCTTTCTTGCATCTCCATAAGCAGCAAGAGAAGAACATTAAGAAGGTTAAAAAGTCAAGAAGATGACAACAAATGCAGGAAAAGCTTTGGGACTAACATTGAACGGAATGTTACAAATGACACAAAAGAGATGGAGTTTCACAGTAGCTCTCTCTGTCTCTCACGCAATTCATCACCTGTCGTCTTTGCAACAACAAGATTCTTCATTCTAATTCCATGAACTTAGACGACCTACTACATTCCTGGTTAACTTGTAGGCCATTTACTATGTTACTTGTAACGCTTGCACCTTCTTCAACTGTCAGACAGTACGTTCTCTAATTTGCAGGTTTTGGTAGGTTTGACATTTTCGTTGGCAAGAGATGGAAGGAATCAAAATGCTTTATTTGCATGTGGTATACATGTTAAAACAGTTTCTTCAGTGATGTATGAAGATATTGTCGATTGCAGACGGATGATTTC
This sequence comes from Erythroxylum guanchezii, assembly GCA_025629825.1. Lineage (NCBI taxonomy): Eukaryota > Viridiplantae > Streptophyta > Magnoliopsida > Malpighiales > Erythroxylaceae > Erythroxylum > Erythroxylum guanchezii. Next base: position 30,736,663 of record JAOTAX010000007.1, read on the forward strand.
TTCTTTTCCAAGACATTACCAGGCATTTTCTGCACCGCAAGTAATCTTAGTAGCAATGAATAAAGTCGTATTACTCACCCTTTTTTTTTTCAGGAATTGACCAAATAATTAATATTATGTAGATTGATGCAAAAAAAAAAAAACCTTTAAATTATATTTAAATATAACAAAAAATTATGAATTAATGATATTATAATCATATATTATTTATTAATTAAAAAGATACCGATATAATTCATAATTACATAATCTACTAACTTAAATTGAGATAATACAAAATTATTAATTTATCAAATATTAATTAATCTTTTGTTAAGATTTCAAACACTTTTATTTTCTTTTTTGGTTATCATAAATGAAAAGGTTCTTTTTCTTTAATATTATTATAATGCAACTTGTAGTTTGCGTAAAAATATTATTGTAATTCAAACTAAAATTATAATAAGACATCCAGTTGAATTGTTTGGAGGATTAAAACAAACTTTTCGTGTAGATGTTTCCATCACTACTCAAGGGGAAAGGTTACATGCTCTTTTTTCTTCTCTATGAATTCGGTTGATACCAATTATAACATGTTAAGTGTCTATTCAATTTTTCGTTTGATTCGTATGCAAAATTACCATATAAATGATTTCTCTGAAGTGAATTTCAATATTGTTCATTGATTTGTATAATTGGAGTTTTTGGTGTGACGAATTCTTAATTGGCTTTAGTTGATTTGCCAGAGTATCAGGAGTGCAATTATTCCAGCTAAAAGATTATGCGTGGGAGAGTCATCTTAGATCATGAGATTCTACACTTACAAAGAAGCAAGGAAGAGAACCTATTCTAGTTCCATGAATAGGATAGAAGAATGTTCATAAGACTTGAAACCAATTTTTACTGTTCCTACAGAAATCTGCCTCATTAAAAAAAAAAAAGTAAAGTAATAATTATTAATTTTCAGGATTTTGGCTTCACTCTCGTAAAAGACCAAAACATTAACTTGGTCTTCACCAAGGCACAAGACACGGCACTAATAGCTCCTACTCACACAACAACCTTTTCAATACACGTACCCTTCCACTCCACCTGTGCTCTGCTGTATAACAACTAGCTACAACCTCCTATAAATTGCCTTGTACCTATTCAGGCCAAAGACTTCCAACTTTCTTGGTACTTTCTCATTGAGAAAGAGACGAGGAAAGGGATAGAGAACGAGAAGGTTACGCAGCAGAGAGGTGGCAGTGCGGACCATGGCCACTGGAGCTGCCGATGGGTTTTTCAGGTACGTCTATGATGGTTGTTTGTCCGGCGGCGACATGGGTATTGAACGCCGACCGTATCATCGTAACTGTCAGTGTGCACTTCATAAGAACCGTGAGAACTGTCCACATGCCATTCATAAGTCCAAAAACGTCAAGTATCCGATTAGACGGTCATGGAGTGAAGGGTGTTTAGCTTTGGCAGCTTATTGCCACTCCTTGCCGTCGTCTTCACCGTCGATGCAAGCGTTGGAGGAGACAGGACCGAGCAGGGATTGTCAGATGAAGAGAAGAAACAGCAGACTGAATCTTCTTCAAGCGTAGTGACAAAGGTCTGGACTTTGGAGCATCTTCGTGCATGTAAAAGCTGCCCAGTTAAGGGCTTTTCTGTATCTTCTGAGATCTGAAAGGAAACAAGGTTATTTGTTGCCCAGAAAATTTTCAGTGTTGCAAAGTATGGTAGAGAAAGTATTTTCAATGGTTTAATCCCTTTCTTCTCTGTATTGTATTGTTCCTTTAAAACCTTAATTTGTTATATATATATATGTAAACTACTAACAGTTCTATCAATCTTGTAGTTCGGTTTTCTTTTCTTCTTCTTCTTCTTCTTCTTCTGTTACATCGATAGAACTGGGAAAGTTTCAAGGAAAGATCTTTACAATCAAGAGTACAAATTTTCAATGGTTTTAAAGTATCAGGACATGAACAGAGCAGGGTAAGTTTCAGCCTTCAAGCGAGGATTTTTCATTTAAAATCAAGAATACAACTTTTAATCGGTTTAATTGAAGTTTTCGTTTGATGAAAATGATGAACAGTGCTTTGAAAAAGACATGAAGGGAATCAACGGCAGACTTTAAGGATCTTTTCACTTTTCTTTTTGGTTAGAGATCTCTTTACTTTTCTGATTACATCACAACCGGCCATTTACGTGTTCATGGAAGTAGTATCACCAGAGTGAATCTTTATGAGAAAAGCACAGATCTTGACAGCTTTGTAATAGATCTTCAAAACCAAACTGGGCACTTGGGTTGAATGGTCCGCCCGTACCAGAAAAGACACGATCACATGCAAACAAAGTCATTTTCACTCGTTTTCTTGCTTTTTCTCTTCTTTCCCTAACGTTAAATTGCAAGGATCTTCGAAGTTCAGTGTTGGGATTAAGACATGGCAAGCACAGTTTTGTCACCAACATTTATCACATGGTGGGCTCAATTTGCTCAACGATAATCCATTCTTTTCATTAACTGAATCAGAAGTTTAAAAAATAAATTAATCTGCAAGTGGGAATCCTGTAACTAGAACACCTTAAACAATGTTTTAGTTAAATGAACAGAGCCGACCAAAAATCATGGGTCCCGACTTTCAACATGTGAAGACACATACAGCTAACGTTATTTCGCAGCTGGCAAGCATGAAGCTTCCAGATGGAAAGAACATCTCATGACTTCAACCCCAAGTCCCATATGGAACCTGCAAAGAGATCTGTGAAACACATTTTTGACTTAAAAGCAATAGTTTGAGTTGATTTTAAACCTATTTCTTCAAGTTATCTTTCCAATAAAAGAATTGATCTTACATATCATTGAACTCACAGTTTTTATGTGTCAACATTATTGGTGTTGATACCTCCTTAGGAATATATATATATATATATATATATATATATATATGTTCTTAGGCTTGGCAGTGGCCGGTCCGGCCAGCCTCCTATCTTTTCTAGTTAATTATAAAATAATATTATTTTAATATAATTAATTAAAATTTTCTAAAAATCAGAATAAAGCTATTTTGAAAATAGAAAGTCCAATGTATTTTCAAATTTAACTTTAATTTAAATTTAAAATTTCAATCAATTCAAATTTAGCTCATTAATTTTAAATCTGATTAAACTGACTAATTCTTAACATTATGATTTTAAAGAAATTTCAATAACTTTTCATATTTTTTTCATAAAAATATTCTTTAAAAATAAAATCATAATATATGTATAATTACTGAAAATTATTGTCCACATACACAAATTATATAATTTATCTTGGCAATCAAATTCCATAATTATGGAATCAAACTTCTAAATTTAATTGTCTGATTAAAAGATATTGTGGCTTAAGAGATGTGGATATGTATGATAAGATTAATGCCTATACAAAAGAAAGTGGCAAATTCATGATACTATTCTAATAGATCCATGATATATTTTAGAAAAATGTAGCAACTCGCCGTCATTTTTTGAAAATTAATGATGTGTCTAGAAATATATAAACAAAATTAATATTAATATTATAAAATTAACTCTAATAACTACAAATTTTAAGTTTTTTTACTTGAATTTTGAGTCAAATCAGTCGACATTATAAAAAATTTACAATGAACATTAGATATCATAATCTCAAGTCATAGAAAATTAATAACTAATTTTAATAGCATAGGTTAGGGAGCATGTGCGACAATAAATATTGTTAGCTTGATGGTTACACTTTTAGCAAGACATTTTCTTTAATGCTACAAATTTACCTATGTTTGTAACTAGGGAAATGTACAAATTTTCAGGCGGAATGTACCTTAGTACGATTTATCTAGTTTCCTAACTTCTTCAGGGTGACATAGAACGGACAGCACTCAATTCTAGGCTAATCATTAGAATTTAGTAGGTGCAAGAATTAATAGGTTAAAATAAATCCCATCAGTAAAATTATATGATGTAATAATACGACTTGGAAGGAAGAATATATTTACTTTTTAATGTAACGATTAAGACTCAAAATTCAGTATCAACCGCGTTAAGTTATTTATTAATAATCACCTTCGTTGATTCTCGTTTCCAAGGTGCTCGAACATTTGAGTAAAAAGCCACATAAAGAATCATTAGAGTACAAAGAGGAGTAAAAGAAACGACAAAGATAAGTCTGTTTTTGTCAACAACTGAGACTAGATCCTATAATTTTTTTACCATCGCGAGGCATAAACTAAGCAGAATAGAATCAGAAACAAAATGGCACTGTCGTGTACGCTGTCTCAATGAGACTCTTGGGGCCACAACAACTTGTGTTACATGGTCCGATTCCAATAATGTCTAAAGAAAACATTTATTAGCAGAGTAATTAATTAACGTACTACACACGTTCTCCACGGCTGCATGAACTTGGCCACTGGATGCTGAAAACAATCAGTATCTGTTTAGATGGACTTTTAACAGAGTAATAAGTACCTTTTTTTAATTATAGAAGTCATTTTGAAGAAAAATAACTATTTGACTATAAAACAAAAAAATACTTCTTTAATGGATATGATATTTTTGGTTGTCAAAATACAGATTTTTAAGAAGCTCAAATTTGATGCTTCTATAAAAACCTCTCAATTTATTTTTTCAGGCAAATTTTTTCAGATCAATTAATGATTTTTTTTAGTCTTTTTAGTCTTTATATTTTACACATATTTTTTACAATACTCACAAACTCATCTTCACGTTTATCTTGCAAACTCATCTTCTTTATTATAATAAAATACATAATTTATTATGTATTTAACTATTTACTCAACTTGAATATTTATTTTGAGATTTATATAATTTATTATGTATTTAACTATTTACTCAACTTGAATATTTATTTTAAGATTTATATAATATTATTTGACTTTTTTTATATATTTTTATATTAATATTAATTATTTTATAATTTATATAAAAGATTTGGTTAGATATATTTTCATTTATATTTCATATAGTTAAAAATTATATAATAATTAATATATTGTGCTTTGAATATTATTTAATATATTTTGCATATTAAATAATATTCATTCGGAGTACCGATCATCCACGAACGATGCTCCAAACGGACATACCAGTATATACTAGATAATGTCCAGCGAAGACTTAATGGCTAGAGTGCCAAACATCTCTCACTAGCCGGTCGGGTTACTTTAATACAATATGTGCTTGCAGCACTTCCCATTTATACGATGCAAACAGTCCGCCTACCTCGACAATTATGTGATGATTTGGAGAAGCTCCTTCGTAAGTTTTTATGGGACGGGATAGAAGAACAACATAAGACGAGGTTGGTCAACTGGGATCAAGTGTGCAAACCCAAAGCCTCTGGAGGACTGGGCCTCAAGAAGATAGGGGTCACGAATGATGCTCTACTAATGAAACTTGGTTGGTCCCTACTCCATAAGCCTGACGCGCTCTAGGTCCGCGTACTGAGCACCAAGTATAAGTTTCCTAAACACCACTTCCCACAATCCATTTCAGTTCCTGGAAGCTCAATGGTATGGAGAGGGATTGCGTCGATATGGGTCCATGTCCTTCAGGGTATCAAATGGGTGGTGGGCAACGGCGATACTATTAAGTTTTGGGAGGACGCCTGGGTATAAGATCTCGGTCCCCTTGTTCAACGTGTCCTGTCTCCTATTCCCAGCCATATGCGCAATCTCACCATCAATTCTTTTGTAACTAACAGCGGAGGATGGAATTGGTCTCTATTCCAACCATTTTTACCTCACTCCATTTACATGGCGATAGCAGGTACATTGCCTCCAAGCACCCTTTTGGGACTTGATCATTTGATATGGGGAGGGTCCACAAATGGTCTTTTTTCAACCAAATCTGCTTACCGTTTACTCGATAACTAGTTGCACAATACTAGTGATAGGGAATGGGCAAGAATATGGAATTGGGACGGCCCACAACGGATCAAAGCATTCCTATGGCTTATGGCTAGGGGGAGACTCCTCACTAATCACCAACGCCAACTCCGACACCTTACCACTGATCCCTACTGTCGGGTTTGTGGTGAAACCAAAACAATTATGCATGTCCTTCGGGACGAATGTAAAGCTCGTACCTTCTGGCGACGTTTCCCTACTGTGACCACCATGGATGAGTTCTTCAACGTCAATCACTCCACTTCGCTATCTGAGAATTTGCACCAAAATTTCCTGGTACATGGGTTTAAATGGTCTATTGTCTTTGGTACAGCTTGTTGGTTTTTATGATCTTGGTGAAATAAAACCGTGTTTGATGCACACTTTTCATGGCCTACAAACCCTCTTCAGCTTGTGTTCGATTATGTATGATCAATTGGCCAGGCAAAGGAAGTACTGGGCAGGGCTTTCTTATCAGCAAGGACACGAGTATAGACTCTTGTGGGTTGGCAACCTCCTCCATCTAACTGGGTTCGCCTTAATACGGATGGCGCTCTTAAAGTGTTGTCCTCGTGTGATACATGATAGAACGTCCACATCCAGACGTTTCCGGATCATGAAAGCAAATGCTACTCTGGAGCGTACTGTGAGTAGATCGAGATGGTCTCATTTTATTGTTTGTTTTTATTTGGATTTTTGTATTGATTGACTATTGATTGTATGAATGTGATTGATTGTGCTGAGTTCCGGATAAAAGGTCCGGTGATGTGATTTTTGAATGGAATATTGAAGTGCTACTTGAATGTGAATCGGATGAACTAAGTGTGCATAATGTGATTG
>JAOTAX010000007.1:30764742-30785934 GCA_025629825.1 Erythroxylum guanchezii
GGAGGAGTAAAAAGGAATAATTAAAACATAATTATTGGACAAATATGCACTTATCACCTTCATCTGTTTATCCTCCCAATCTTCTTCGGATATATTTTCGGGCTTTTTTCCTTTCACATCTAAAGTCCAAAACAAACCTTCTTGTACCAGTATATCTTTGATGTTACTTTTCCATATCGTGTAATTTGATTTTCCATCAAAAGGCTCAATATCCACTTTATTGCTTACCATCTTCAAGAATCAATTAGAACCCAGTGCACTTTAATACCAATTATTGTGCAACACAACACACTAAAATTATAGCGAGCAATAAAATAAAAGGAAAGAGACGCGATATTTAGAGTGGTTCGGCAAACTCTACGCCTACGTCCACTGTAAAGAGATTTCCCTATTTATTTGGTGGAGAATACATAGGACAAGAATAAAGCTTAGATCCCAAATCCCCAATACACCCGAATCTCACAATCTCATAATAAAGAAAACGCAGCAAGCCATTTTGTGTATATGTCTCTTGGTTTGGGCTAAAATTCTATTGTGCTCCCTCTATGGCTGCCGCACATAATATGACCAACGGCTATGTCAATTTGACAATAGGTCAATTGATCCAAATTCAATTTGGATATTAACTAAATAAATCTCAAGTCCAAAACATAGTCCAAGCCCATTAAATTCATGCCATATTTCAACAATTTCATTACTTATATATTCAGACCTTTAGTGTTAATATAAAGTACAAATCAATTAATAAATTACCTCTTACTACTGATTCTAAAATCCAACAGATGACCACGAACACTTCCTGCTCAAAGGACTGTGACAAAGGCCAATGTGTGCAATGTGGAAAACGGAAAGTCAAATTCTGACACGCCAAACTATAGGTCCCTACCTCAACTGCAGCTTACAGTTGTACGAGGCTGATTCGTTATACTCTTTCATGCTTGTGCTCTAACCTGTTGTCCCTACCTTTTTGTGGTCCATGAAAGCTCCGGCGTACACGTGTCCTCCTTCGCCGTCCCACTCTCCACAAACCGCCAACAAGTAGGCACCGTAGCCTCACTGTGTAAAGATTGAAACTTGACCCCTCTCCACAGGTCACAGTCCTTCTCTCTGTTGTGAGTAAACCAAAGCAACCCTTAAACGTACGCCCCTTTCAACACTTGTCTTGGATCTTTAAAAAAGCGTCTTTCTTATGATACCTCCATAATATTAACTATATTTTTGCAGGATCCAATGATACAATAGGATAGTATAATATTAGTCAATTGTTTATTGTTATCTACCATGAAAAATCTGGTCTTTCTTGATTAGATTATGTACAAATGATGGTTTAAGCTGACTCAACAACCAACTAAGTGTAAAAAGAGTTTTTATCGACAAGTCTTCTCGAGGGTGTCTGGACTCTGGAGCTAACTTTCTTTGTTTCCTAGAAGACAATAGAAGAGAAGATCACTTGTAGTTGTAGGCATATTAATCTTTCGTTGGAACTTGAAAGTCCTTTCCTTTTTTTTTTTTTTTGGCACTATCGGGACACCGACTAATGTTGCTGTGAAAGTGAGTTGCTTGTAAATGGCTTTCCAAGATCATTTTTCTGGGCAAATGTCTTTTCAGGCGCCGGCTCCGTCAGCCTCAGCAGGACCGGCGTGGCTCAGCAACACTGTTTTTCAACGGACCGATGATGGTATGAACCGAAACCGTAAAAGCGAGAGTGGTAACAACAACGTCGGCGAAGAGGAGTTTTTGGATAGCGATGTTGGAGGTGGTGATAATTGGGAGAAGGCCAAATGCAAGGCGGAGATATTAGGCCATCCGTTGTATGAGCAGTTGTTAGCGGCTCATGTGGCTTGTTTGAGGATAGCAACACCAGTGGACCAGTTGGCGAGGATCGATGAGCAGTTGGCACAGTCTCAGGACGTGGTGGCTAAGTACTCGGTGTTGGGGCATGGTCAAGTGGTGAACGACAAAGAACTTGATCAGTTTATGGTTAGTGCTTCTTCTGTTCTCTTCTTTCACTTATTGGTCTGAAATTTGTGAGCTTAAGGTTCGTTTGTTGTTAGAGAAGGAAGAGTTCCGATTAATTGGCTTGAGAATTGGAGTCTACTGAAAAAATACTGACTTCTAGCTGGCAATCGTGCTAAAGATTTCAAGAAAGATAAAGATGTTTCCTTTTGTCACACCCTTGATAATTTGAAAATTTTCTGATCCAAGTATGATATTGGAAAGTCGGACTCTTCTTGGAACACTACTTGTAGCTCTTGTCTTTTGGTTGAAGAGTTGCTAATTGTGCAGAATTCATTGTGCCATGAAAGAGCAACTCCAAGTTTCTGGAAAATGCTGTAAGGATTAGTATTTGAGTAAAAATGGAGTCTAATCTTATCATGGTTTTCTGTTTGCACAAAATTCTGTAGTGATTACGTCTTTTCCCTTATTGATAGCTAGGGTATTATTACAACCTTACTTTTCCTTCTTAAGTGGTTCTGCTCCATTTGCATGTGTATAATTTCAAATCTGCATCGTCATTGTTTTCTTATTTCTCATTTGAATCCCTAGTTCCCCTCTTAGAATCTTTTCCTTCTATGCAGACACATTACGTTCTGTTGCTGTGCTCCTTTAAAGACCAACTGCAACAACATGTGCGTGTACATGCTATGGAGGCAGTTATGGCTTGCTGGGAGCTTGAACAATCTCTACAAGGCCTTACAGGTAACTCGCAATCCAGCCTAACTCCTCTTCTTTAACTGATAAGAGATAAAAGAGGCCTTAGTCCTGTTCAGAAGTAGTTTTGTTCTTTTCCTAGTTTTGTTCTCCTTTTCCGTTAGCAGAATTCTAGGTGGTACAACTCTTTCAGGCCAATTTTTCATCCTAGCTTGCTTATAATTTTAATGAACAGCCTTATGCAGAGCCCGAAACGTTGTACCTGGAACAAAAAGTTGTCGACACAATGATTTATGATACGAGAACTTGTTATATTAGTAACGAAATTGAGATGATTTCACTTTGTACTATTTGTTGGATTGTGCTTATCAAGAAATTGAGTCTCATTTTGCCTGCCTATCTACCTGCTGATGTTTGCATCATTGTTCTCGATTACCTGATCTTCAACCTCACTTTCATTCTTAAACTACTATTTTGGATAATCGAAAGAATGTCTTCTTATATGCAAATGCAGTAAGCTCAACATGAATGGTCGATAGTAAGGGCTCTCTTCTAATTCATATAAACTTGTTTCTTTCCCTAATCCAAGTGTTTTGCTAATTCAAGTTTACCGTACTGTTGTTAAAGAATTTTAATCAATACCACTTCTATTTTGTTTGATTTTTGCTGCTCTGGTTGAAACAGCTAAATTCAGAACTTGATTCCTGATAAATCTTGCTTAACAGGTGTATCTCCTGGAGAAGGCACTGGTGCAACCATGTCTGATGATGATGAAGACCATGCAGACAGTGATAACAACTTTTATGATGGAAGTCTGGATGGCCCTGATAGTATGGGATTTGGTCCTCTTGTCCCCACTGAAACTGAGAGGTCCTTAATGGAGCGAGTTAGGCTGGAATTGAAGCATGAGCTGAAACAGGTTAGTCTGGATAACATTCACTTGGAATTTTAGTTGGCGAAACAGGTCCAACTGAGCCGATTTCTGTTGATACAGGAATATAAGGAGAAGATTGTGGACATAAGGGAGGAAATTCTACGTAAGAGGCGAGCAGGAAAGCTGCCTGGTGGTACTGCCTCCATCTTAAAAGCTTGGTGGCAATCACATTCTAAATGGCCTTACCCAACTGTACGTGCTATCCATTTTTTCCTTTTTAATGGTGCCTCATTTATTTCATCTGAAGTTATTGATTGACATTACTGTAGGAAGACGACAAGGCAAAACTAGTGCAAGAAACAGGCTTACAGTTGAAGCAAATCAACAACTGGTTCATAAACCAAAGAAAGAGAAATTGGCACACAAACCCTTCAGGATCTACGTTGAAGAGCAAACGTAAGAAGTAAGCCAATAACCAAACCAGGTTTTACTATTAGTCCAAACTTTTCTTCAGTTTGCCTATCGTAACTGGGAAAACAAGTAATGCAGGTAAAAACCAGTGAGAAGATGCTTCGTGTAAATAAAACAGGAGACTGCTAAATTTGCTACTTGTCCTTGCTTGGGAAGTCAGCATCAGAGAAAGTTGAGTGGTAATCCAACAGGAAAGGAATTGCTCTAGAGTAAATTAAAAGTTTTGCTTGGATATATGTTGCGTGCTGAAGCTTGACAACTTGGGTGCTTCTCAGTTTGTGTAAAAGTTTCACCTGTCATTTCTTTTTGACAAGATCCTTGTTTCTACTAACTTTTTAAATTATAGGTGTACGAGTGAGGCAATAGCCAATAGTATCTTGTCTGGTTTCTTGTCCCAGTGGCATGTAGTTTTGCCTTGTCTGTACTGTACTTTACCTGGAGATATCAGAAACTATTTATTTATGGAGCAGAATCTAGAGCTTGTAACAAATTTGATCATTGGAGCCACTTTTCTCTGTCAAAACAGCAAAACTACAGCAGCTTAGTAATTTCCTTCTGACACCTGATTTTCTGAAACTTTAATTCCTGGGAGTGTTTATTATATTGGATTCCTCTGTTGTAACCTTCACAAACATTAATCATGTTCACAAGTTAAATCATTCACTGCTAGAGACAGAAGGCATTGTTGAGTTGGAAAATAGTTTTCCAAAACTTTTTTCAAACTCTCTGAGAAAACCAAGTTGTATTTGAATTTGAATGGTCTGGTGTTAAATCTTTGACCGTAGACTGTAAATGACCACAATAGGAATGCCCTTGTGACGTATGACATGATCTCTAAAAGCACCCAGACGGCCAGACCTGTTCTCTTTCTCATGAGAGAATTCTCAAGTTTTGACCATCTTCTGCTACAAAATTATCTTATGCTAGCTTATTGTGGTCCGTACTTTCAGAAATAATTTTGATGCGATTGATAAACTACCACGAATTAACAATGAAAGAAAAAGAAAAATCCAACACGGAGCAGAGAGAGCATTGAATGAAAGAATTTACAATCAAGTAATGATATTTTTACAATCTGTTTCGACTCTTATCATCCGAGATAGGAGTAGCAAATCGTGTAGTGAAACTACGAATTGAACAATCTTCATCACTCTCAGCACCTGAATCAAAGTTCAAAGCATAGCTTTCAGGGTCATATTGAAACTGGTTCTTTTGTTTCCTGTTCTTGCCACATGCACTGAACTTTCTAACGAAGGTCTTCCACTTCGGTCCTGCCAATATCTCTGAAGTTTCCTTCAATTTCTTTAGCTTCTTGGCCACCCATGTTTCTCTGTGCTCTCCTTTCTGGTTCAGTAGATGTTTGTGTTCGATATTGTCTTGGTGGGACGATCTAAAGAAGAGTCCAAAACAATTGCACATATCACCTGAAAATGCGTCTTCTTCATAGCTAGCGAAGTGATCATCTCCTTTTTGTTCATGCTCCATTGTTGTCGGCGATTTGGTTGGCTTCATGATAACCTTTTCTCTTCGAGTTTATTTAAGAGTTGAGATTATAATGAAACAGAGGACTATTAATAGTGGAAATCCACACAAAAGGAAGTTGACAGGAAATGGAAGAGAGGATAGACACAAACTGGGAAGAAAGATTGAATCTTTAACACGGAGAACTAACAGAAAATGAACGCTGAGTAGGAAGTAAGGAAGGAAATTCCAGGATGTTACAGGAACCTGTAAGAGACTTGCGTTTATAAGGTTTGGTGCTCGAAAAGATCGATCTTTCCTATAACGGAATATGAAACTGCAATGGAACAGTTTAGTTAAAACATAAAACTTGACAATTTCAATGATGAACTGAAATTGAGTTCCTAGTTTCCTTGAAAGCTGTCCGAATTTGATTTATTTTTATAAAGCCGGCTCCATTTCCACTTCGAGACGCGTTGCCTTCCAAGAGTTGGCTACGCCTACACGCTGTTGAAACGCTTTCCATTTGCATGAAAACTAGTCCATGCGGACTCACAATAACTAATAAACTAACTTCATTAAGAAATAATAACTGTTGAATAGAAATTGGGACCCCTAGTTATCCAACCTTAAGGGAATTTTGATTATAATGCCACAAAATAGTGGTTGCTATAAACTCTTAAACCGAGTTAAGCCAACTTGTCAAAAAATATATTTAAAACACGTGATTTAATAATGATTGAAAATCGAGACGAAATGCTAATAAGATTGTTTTTGGTTCATGTTCCAAGCAAAAGCTACCATGCCAATCCTCATTGAAGGTACAATCCTCGAATCATTTGAAGGATGGAGCAAATCCATCAGTTTAACCAATTACTACTAGCCGAATCAAGATGACGAAAATATAAGTATCAAGTTGATGGAAGATTTAGATGCGTTGAAAAAATAGTATGGTAAAACTCAATAACATCAAACGTTCCAAACAAAGGCAAAACAACTTGAAATCCGAGGGGGTACCAAACCAATTGACAAGTTTGGAGAAGCTATACTTCATATTCCAGAACATCTTGGAAACAAGAAATGAAGAAATCAGGCCTTCACTGTACTACACCTAATATGCAACTTTTCAACAAAACATCAATACTATGTTTCTTTGTACATCACATAGAAGCTGAACATGCTGGTGGGCAGTGCCAGATATTGTACATATCGATACCTGATCCTAAATCATTTTTGAGCCTGGGACTGTGCTGCTGCTTGAGCTTGCTGTGCTGTGTTTTGTCCCTTGGGCGGAGTCTTAGCAGCCATTGCACGTAACTCACTCGCAATTCCTGTGAAGCTCGGTCTCTCTGATGGTTCTGCTGCCCAGCATCTCTCCATCAATGATCTCCAGTCAATGTCGCAAGATTCGGGGACTGGCGGCCGCAACGTATTGCTTACAATACCACCTGAATGTGTAGTAGGCAATGATAAATGTAGTTAGAAGATCATAATACTCTAATGCTACATGATGTTTGGTACAGCTTAAAAGTTACCTATAATTGCCCCATAGTGTAAATCTGCATAAGGCTCTTCCCCAGTTAAAAGTTCCCACAGCACGATACCAAACGAGAATACATCAACCTAAATCAAATGAAGACAGACTATAACGAAGAGGAATGTTCAATCTTAAACACAGAAATAACAGAAAATGAAGAAAAACCTGAGGGGAGAAAAATTTTGACAAGAGCAAAGTAGAAGACAATTGAAAGCACATACCTTCTCAGACACAAGACTACTGCTGCCATTCAGAAGCTCTGGTGCCATCCATGGAAGTGTCCCACGCACTCCACCTGAGATAAGTGTTTGACATTTTACCTTAGATAAGCCTAAATCACCAACCTGGTCAAAAAGCAGAAGTTAGAACCAAAATACATTAAATCACCAGGAAGACAATGCAGGAATTAAAAACAGTGCATTTGATAAACGAATTAAATTTACGATCTTAAAAGCGCAACCATTGTGACCAACAAAGATTGACACTTTCAAGCACTTTTCAGCAAGATGCCTCTATTGTTGAACTTTGCATGCATCAACACGTTTAAGCTAAAACACTAGATCAGGCAATTTCAATACTATATCCATAGTGTTACCCAACCTTTTTATTCAAGATTGGAATAAGCATTAAGCATAAATGTTAAAAGGGTAGTATTCACTGGTTTTTAGCTCACTTGGATTCACCTGAAACTTAAAAGAATCCAATAAGATACAAAGAACTGCACTATTTATCAACTCCGTAAGTATTGAAGCTATTGGTAAAGAGTTAAATTTAGATGTTCAACTCTCCTAGAAGAGTAAGACGAAAACAGTATTTTCCAATAAAAGAAGGAAATTAGGAAAGGAAAACTCTCCAGAGAGGACCTTTACATACTAAAATGGCTCTCTGCAACCCCAAGCCTCCATCTTTTCATCCTTTCATTGTTTCCATTCATACAAATGGAATTAAAAGGAAGTTTTGGTGATTTTGCTTGATTCCTCTTATTCTCAGAGCAGTTTTCCAATATACTAAAGACCAATTTGGCACAAGGAGAACTTGACTTTCTAAATAAAGGAACCGTTAGAGATTCAAGTTTGTCAAACGGACACTTCTTGAGTTCCAGTGACTAACCTTGCATATTGGACGGTGAGGATCCCGAAGATTGACAAGTAAATTATCACTCTTCAAATCAAAATGCACTATATTCTTTCCATGCAGGTATTCCATTCCAAAAGCGACATCCATAGCAATCAAAAGGCGCTTACGTTTGTCAAGGCTCCTGAAAATAAGAAGTGAGTTCATCAACTTTTTGATCCATTGAGGAATGGTGTGGAGATTTGGATGAAGAAGGAAAAATAAATCCTCAATGAGAATGCAAACCTTTCGTTCTTCTGTAAAGCCGTTCTGAGTGAACCATTAACCATAAATTCTGTCACTGTTGCCACAGAACCTCCAGGGCCATCAAGCACAACACCATAAAAGGCTACCACATTTGGGTGGTGCAAGTCAGCAAGTTTAATAGCTTCATTCCAGAAATCATCTATCTGAATCAATTATGCAACATAAGAAGTCACGAGACAGGAAATATTGAAAATTTGAGTTCGAATAATTGAAATAAGGAAAAAAGGAGGGGTGAAAAAGACCACAAACCATGCGTTCTTGTTCAGAAGGTTTCCCTGTAAAGCATCTGTCATTGATTCTTTTAATGGCAACATCAGTACCTCTCCATTTTCCATGATAAACAGTTCCAAAGGTGCCAGAACCCAATTCTCGTAATTCTTCAAGGTCACTATTCTTTATGATCTGCAATCAACAAAAAGAATGTTTGAAGTTCGAAGTTGATATTTGATAAACACAGAACCAAAAAAGATAGCAATTTTTCAAACCTGCAAACTACCAATGCCTTGTGAAACCGGAAATCCTAAATTCAACTTCTCGGGCAGTTTGAACTTGATTTCCTGAATGATAAAAGTAAATGCAAAAAATGCAACAATTTGAACATATAAACAATTAAGGCAATTTAGAAAGAAACACCAAATCAATGATAGATATATGTCAGACACCTCAAGTTTAGCTTTATGCTGCATTTCTACTTCTTTGTTTGAAATGTCTTTCCTTTGATCTACTTCACAAAGAGACTCATTAATTTGACTCCCAATGGAGTCAGAACTAGGAGGCATGGACTGAAAAACAGAATCAGCTACACCCTCAGCTACAATCCGAAGATCTTGCTTGATTTGTTCATCTGCTGAACCTTTACCAGAGAAAAAAGAAATAAAGAACTCAGCCACTTTTGCATTGACATAAACCACAAATTCCAATTACAGAGAAAATCAAATCAAAGTTTAAGACCTTTAGAAGATTGAGTATGTTCCAATCCCAAATCATTACTTGAATAGCTAAATGGCTGGGAAACTTCACAGTCTGCTATGTCTGCAATAAATTCTCCAGTATTGCCCAAATGGTTGGTGTTGAAAGGATCCCTATTACCAACGGCATCTTTTCTCGTGGAGACTTTACTAGGTCTAGGAGGAGGAAAGTTAGTATCATGCCTACAATTCCAGGGATCCTGGTTGCTGAAAAGTGAGTTTGAGGAATCTTGAACATCTTTGGCACCACCTAGTGGCAATAAAGATGATGCATTATTTGCACCTACTACTTCCATGTTGTTGGGGACAATCTTTGGCTGCATAAGTGATGTATCATTTTTCAATCCAGAATGTCCAGTTCTATCAACAACATAGGCTGGCTCTGCAGCAGATAATGCAGGGTTTATGGGATCCAGAACTCCTATCTTTGACTGGAGATACAGTCCTGGATTACCCAGATTAGGAGGATTAGTGACTTCACTTTGTGGCAATGGATGAGAACTGAGTACATAAGAAGCTTCTGTTGAAGAAGGAAGCACTTCAGTTTGCTTCACATGATTTGGATCCAGAACCACTTGATGCCTGTTAAAAGCACTATCAAGAAGCACTTCTCTTCCTGCTATCTGCTGGGTTACATGATCTAAGATATCCTTCTTTCCAACTGTTGACTGAATCTGGTCAATTGGATTAACCTCAGATGGATACACTCGGAGATTTTCCATCATTCTATCAATTGGTTTCAGCTGTTCATCATCTTTGGAAGCAAGGGAAGGGAGTTTACCGGTGTATTCCACAGGAGATTCATGGAAAAGGAGCTCAGAGGCTTGAACAGGTTGACCAGCAGAGTTAGGGATATTACAGTTAATATTTTGGTTCAATGAGGCCTCTTGTTTTATGTGATACTGGGTGGGGACTGGAAGTTGCTGCATCAAGTCATCTTGTTGAGAATGAGGAATAGTGCTTGTGAACATACCATAAGGAGTATGTGCATCAGCAGGTAAAGTCATCATGTCACTGGGAACTGAAATATTAGGGTGATTATAATTTTCCACTTTCTGGACTGTAGATCCTTCATTTCCCGGAAATGCATCCGATAAGAAATTTGTCTCATATCGGGGCAGTTGAATTTGATGATCCACATGAGCACCACTTGTGATTTGAGGCCCAGAACCATGCTCAATGTCCCCCAAGGCTCCAGATGACACAACCCTAGGCCGACCTTTCATAGTGTCTTCTGGAAGAAGACTGTAATGAACTGGGTGTGAGTCGGATAAAGGGCTCACAGCGCTTTCTCTTTGATCCTGTACCAAAGGATCCGAATGTGCATGAGGCAATGCTTTGTGACACAAATAACAGTCCTCTAATCTTGCAGGTTTCTCATGGAAAATTACCTGTTGATGAGGCACTGAAGCATCAGATAAGGCAACATGCTCCGGTTGTGGAACAGGCCGCCAGCCATAGCCACCTCCAGCAGTTGCCGGTGGATTTACAGCCTGGTACATTTTGTAGCTAGGGTCTATAGGAAGCTGAATAAAATGCTCCAACCGAGTTGCTGGGGGTTGCATAAGCGGCTGAACCAAATTTGGCCTCATAGCAACATGAGAAGACAAAGGAGTAACTGCCACATGTGCTGCAGGAACAACTTGACAAGGAGTTAAGCCAGTGTTACTATTACAAAGCTGCTGTTGGTTGTAAATAGACGCAGTATTACCCAACAGATGAGCATTTGGAAATCCCATATGAGGGGGGAGATGATGGTTAGTATAAGCTGGTAAGTGAGGTGCGGATGCTGGAATCGTCATTCCAAGTTGATGGTTATCATATCCCATCTGTTGCTGTGGTAAAGAAACAGGAGCAGACCTTTCCAGTTCAACCTCCGGCTGAGAAGGCAAAATTTGGTGAGGGCCAGACTTAACAACTGGAATGCCCAGGGAAACTGCAGAAGCATCTGCATAAACTGCAGGGCCAGGATCGGCAGGTGTTAACTTTGTACTACTGTCATGAGAAGTACCAGAATTCCCTCTAGGAGATAATAAACTGGTTGAAGGTGGTCCATTCACATCCCCTAGGCCGCCAACACCTGAGCTATCAACAGCCTCAGTCCCACTGAAATCAGAATTCTGGGTTGAGGTTGCACTTGCAATACTCTCCTTCCTTGCAATACCCCCACCACTACCACCTCCAGTATCCAAAATCCCATTTACCGCATCAACATATCGCTGCCCATTATCATGTAAATCCAATTGCAGCATGCCAGAGATATCAAGGTCTGTAGGTGAAAACAAAAACACCCTTAGCTTAGCAGAACCATCCGAAGACTTCTCAGCCAACTTTTCATACTCATCCATCATATTGTCAAGATCATCAGCACATGAAACTGATACCAATGAATCAAGATCCTCATCTGGTAGCTGGTACTTAATAACTACAGGCTGCCCATAAGTCTCAATCATCTTTTGCATTAGCTCATGAAAGCTCACATCTCTCCTCACACTTATAATCCTTGTTTGCCCACCAACATATCTCAATGCACCATCGCTCGGTCTAGGCAAAATCTTCCCACCAAAACTACACAAAAACTTAACTTTCTTCCCCGACACTGAATCATCGCCTCCATCTTCACTTCCATGATCAGCACCACTTCCACTACCACGATTTCCCAAACTTGAGCTAGAACCAAAGCCCGAACTTTTCAATTCATTGCTTCCATTAGCATTGACCCGGTTAGCCATATTGGAGTTACAAGCAGGCCCGGCAGTCATATCACTGACTTTGCTAGAATGATCAACAGCATTACCCACCACCCTGTGCCCAATATTAGCACTATAACCAAATCCAACAGCTCGGGGATTCATACCAACATTTACATTCCCAGCCGGGACCGGCAAGACCGAGCCCCAGCGAGCAACCCCTGGAGCAAGATTCCCATACGCAAAACCCACAAAACCCGCATCCGAAACAGATGCCGGGTAAAAAACAGGAATTGATCCTTCTGGGTTAACAAAAAATTCTGGGTTTTGCGGAGTCGCCGTATTGCTAACACTAGTAGCAGCACTAGTGTTTGTAGCCGCCTCAATGCGCTGCTCTTCAGCCAAGCCTCTAAGCGCAACATTTAATGGCCTCGGGTCCTTTGGTACTGAGTTTTGATCAAATGCCATAAGAGAATACAAATTCGGAGCTGGAATCAATCCACAGAGACAAAACTAGAGTCCTGTTTCATACATCAACTTAGTTTAAGATCAGAGATAAACCCTTTTCAGATTATGCAGAAAAAAGAACAAAAGGTACAAACTTTATTCGCTGAGAAAACAGAGTTACATGTAGAGAGGGATATATACCAGATTTAAACGGTGAAAGCTCGCGACAAACAAGAGACAGAAGAAGGACCGAGTCGGTGAGTACTGTTCGGAAAGAAAGCTTTAACCTTTGATTCAGGGCTTCTAGTGAATCTTTATTTTCAATATTTTCTTCAGTTCTGTTTTCAAAGATTTGGATTTTACTAGGTCTGGTTGGGTCTGGGTCTGCTCCTTTTTTTTTTCTTTAGATTTTAGAAATTCTTCTTTTTCTTTTTTGGGAATTTCATATTGAGCTGCTGTTGAGTGATGTTTTGTTTTTCTTTTGGGTCTCACGAAAATGAGGGCTTGTCGTTTTGTTCTGTTTTTAATGAATATATGTATTTCTTAGGATTTAAGGAAGCAACAGAGAGTGAAATGAGGAGAAAGGGGATTGAGCCACGTGGACATGTTCATGCAGAAGATTTGATGGTTACCAGTCAAAGCTGGGGTTCGTGTTTTTCGTTGGAAATATTTCGATGGCGACTTTGCTCTCGTGTGAGACCGTTGAGTGTGACTCTAGACTTTTTTTTAAAGTTCCTTTTGCTGTAGCTTTCCTTTTTTTTTTCCTCTTTTTCTTATTTTCTCCCCTTTTTTTAGTTTGAAATTTGATATATTGAATATACAATTATTATTTTTATATATTTTTTGTAAATTTCTCATTTTAAAAAGAGTTTAGCGTAAAATCAATCTTATTAAATACTTATTTTTAGAATTACCAAAAAATGGTCGAATCTAAAAACTTTATTACGTACACTTTTACGTATGCGTTGATTAGACTAAAAGGAACGTCGGTAGATCCAAACAAAAATAAAACCGAGGAAAAGATTGTCACAGTTGTTATCGGAGAGCATTGCAAGGAAGGGTTAATCACTTTTTGTAAGACTTTTTTTTTCCGGAAAACATTGCCACATATGCATGAGCAGTAATGGTGGATGTGTGTTTTTCGTTAGTTTATGAACAAGACGGTTGGTAGTTGAAGATACTTTAGGGGGTAGGTTGTTAGTTCTTGGTATGTCTACTCTCTCTTTTTCTTTCCTCTTTTCTCAAGATTTCTTCATTAGCTTTGTTGATCTTTTTTTAGTATTACTTTTCTTATTCCTTTGTTGTTTTATTCTAACTCCTATTTTCGTCTTGAAGGAGATCGATTGTGAGACAAAACAACAGGAAAAGTTCCTGTGGAAACATCCAAATGTTAAAGAATGTTAGCTTTTGAAAAACAAAGCATACAACAGCTCTTGACTTGTTGGTTCTTTGATTTTGGTGCTTCCTACGCGCAAAATCTTTGGACAAAGTAGTGAACAAAAGTGCGTTATCTGTTTTAATCACTTGCGTAAATTGTGTGAATGAGTTGAAAGTGACGTGTCTCCTCTCTTTCGCTAAAGATGTCGGCCTGTCCCATAATGACCGTCGTTGTTAAATTTAGAACGTAACATAATCACATATAATAGTTTAGTTTGGCTCAATAATCATATGAATATATTCTTGCGTCAATTTCATGGCATTAAATTTTTTTTTAGGACGTGTATATTGATAGGAGGCAACTGGATTTCTTAAGAAATACAACAGAGTTAAATCCTCCCCTTGTTTGCTATAATATATTAGGAGGGTTAAAGTGAGATTTACCCGGTATAAAACAAACAACAAAATACACAAAACGCAATCAAAAAAACACTATTTATTTTACGTAAAAAAAAAACCTCCATTGATGAGAAAAAGAAAAATTACAAGACTCAGTAAGTCCAGCTCCAAATTTCACTATCACCAATCAAAAGTAGATTACACTATTCAACAAGTATACATTGGAGATATGATCTTTAACAATTATCAAACGTACCAAATCTCAAAACAGATAATAAACTATGTGAAAAAGCTTTATCTTAAAATAATAGCAGTTTTACGAAATTTATTAGTAAATATCTAATCATTAAAATATGATCTCCACCTTTCCTTTCATAATGCATATTAAGATATCAACTATTTTCGATTAAAATTTTAGGTCGATCTGACAATGTTTGAACCTCTAATCATGCCTTTGATCATGATTGTTATGTGCTAAAGCTTCCTGAAAAATTCTTGCAGAAATTCAGCTTACTTTTGTCAACCAAAAATTGGCAAAAATTACTCCTTAATAGTGCTTAAATAGTTTAGGCAAATTCTTAATGGCCTTAAGGCATTACTTGTTAGTCTTAGAACTTTTTCCATATAAGTTAGGAGCCCAAAAAAACCCATCATATATTTATCAAATTATTTCATATATCATTATATTACTTTATTTTATCTTTGATACTTTTAATTTTCATTCTATTCGGTGTGTATATATATAAACAACTTAACACAATGAAAGAAATTTAATAGGTAAAACTTTGAATTAAAAAAACGGAATGAGTAAAACTTTGTATTATTATAAAAAGAGTTAAAAGTAAGTATTATAAATTGTGAAATATTTTATTTAAAAAGAGATATACATAATACATAATTTATTATTTAAAAATTTTAAGTTTAAATACAGTGTTCTAATTATATATAAACTTATCTTTTAAAACTCTTTCAAAACCTTCTATTAATATCGAAGTTAGGTTGGTAAAATCTAATAATTAGAGATTCATGAACAAGTAAAGTTGTTCTACATTTGTTAACAAACAAAACTGATCTACAGTTAAATAAGTTAAAAAGAAAAGACGTTCGAACAACCGAGAGACATGGTTACACAGAACAAAGTTGACTAGAGGTTGAGTACATGGGGCGAGGGAAACACTTGCATTCACTAATGATTCCAGGTTATCATCGTTTTGAATCGTGGTACGTGGGAACAATCAAAGACAACGATCGAAGGTACCAAACTGGAGTGGTTTCTATGTAGATATGGAGGCGTTGGTAGTGGGGCTGATACTATTCGGGATAGGGTTTGGTTTCGACTTTCGAGAGAGGATATTTGAGTATCAACTCATCACCTGACTAGTGGACCGACGAGCAGTTGCCAAGTAATCCTTCGACTTGACACTTTATAGCAGCTTCCCTGACACGGGGACAAAACTCTAGTCTACAGTTGTCTCTTGCCCCCGAAAATATCTTGATTCCTTAATTAATCACCGATTGATTCTTGCCTTCTTGGTCTTGAATAGGACAGATTATCTCGGTAATCATGGCATTTTTGTTTTTAGGTAACTGGTAACGTGTGGATTGGGTCGAATAGTCGTATAAATTGTCTAATTTGTTTTATTAGATATTCTCGAGGATGTCTTATCAATTGGAAAATGATAAAAGAATCAACGCGTTACAACTTTATGACATCAGCTCTCTCTTTTTGTTGCAAGATAATATGTGAAAAGAATCATTTTTATATTAAAAAAGTGTTTTTTAACTATATTTACTATTTATGTTTTAATATGATTTTCTCCGTTTGTATATTTTAATTATGTATTAATCAATAATTTTAAAAGCTTAATCCGTTTAACTAGTTTAACTACAAAAATTTTGAACGGTTTAACTTTTTGATTCAGTTTTTAACTTTTCGGTTTGATTTATTTTAATATTTTTTTTTGTTAAAATTTGATTAATTTATCAATAAATTTTTATAAATTAATAAATTTTTATAAGTTAAAATAAATCAATTCATTTTTATTTAAAAATTTTTAAATTAAATTTTAAATTCTTCAATGAATAAAGACAATCTCTTTCAACCATATGTTTTTTAACCAGTTTTATAAAAGTCTAATAGCAATTAAATATTTTAAACATTAAACCTTTGTTTTATTGATTTAACTTATTAACTACACTAAATTTAATGGTTATGATTATGTAGATCATGTAACTATAAATTTCCTTCAAACTCTTTACAATATTTTTAATAATATAATTTATTTTGATTTTTTAGAGTTATATTAATTTTGAACGAAATATTTAATATTATTTAAGCCCGTGTTTTCGAGTCAATTATCAAATATGTGAAGTAATTCATCTTGGTAAGTCATTTTAATATTATCTGAAATACCATTCAACACTCTTATCTTTTTCTAATATTAAGTTAAATGGTATTTAGTCAAAATCAACAAACAATTCAAAACCTTTACTCAGCACTAATGTTTCTTCATTTCGATTTGTTTATGGATAACCTAGTATCCTTAAATTAGGGAAATCAGTTATCAGTTATTAGGTCAGTGGACGGCAAAAAAGAAACGGATAAGAGGATTGACTGGCTCTTTTTGTTCTACTTCCTCACGAAGATGTTAGAAATAACTTAAATCCAATTCCAAGCTTAACGGATAAAGGAAGAGGCTACATGTCCATAACGTAGAAAAAGTAAGCACCAAAGTAGGTTGAAAGTGAATAGCGACCAATCTTTGAAAAGTTACTCCATATATAGAAATTATTGTTTCTTAATGAGTATGTAGTTATTAGAACATGCTCTGTACAAGGTAACGTGACGAAGAAGCAGGGCTATATTACGGTGTTAATATGCCGATGTTGATTAGAAAGTTTTCCTATGATGACGGATCTGATTAATTAGTGACCGTATGATATGTATAATTTATTTATATTGCTTTAGATGGTCACCTTTTAAGAACTTTTCCAATGGGTAGGAGACCTTTCTACCTACTTAACTACATTGTTAACCAGAAGATTCCTGCCTAAAATATTTGTTTAATTTGTATTAATGCGGTTCATCTAATCCAACATTGTAAATGGCATTGTGGCTCTAGGTCCTTTTGAGGCTATTGGTTACAATGCAAACAAAGATTGGGCCTAGATACGAGGCCTTAAAGTTTTGTTCTTTCATGGTTTTTACGTGAGTAGAAGTCAACGATTTAGCAGTTGCCGCTGGACTTGTGGTCCACAGATTCAGAGATTTTCAGTAAATAATCGTTATCTTGGAGTTCGTCCATGTCTTAGTTTTTTTCTAAGAATGACAATGGGTCAAATCCGAAGCAACTCAGCCTAAATTCCACCCGATCCAACGGAATTTTTTTATTTTAAAAAATTTTAAAATAAAAATGACGTCGTTTTTTACAAACGACATCTTTCGTTACAAAAGGCGATATTTTCTGTGTTAGTTGTAGATCCTTGACCCGTAACTCCAGATTTCTTACGAAGTCTTTTTGTTCTGGCATTGATCAAGTGCCAGGAAGCTTCCTCTTGTTCTTAGCATCCAACTTTTGTCTTCCAACCCCAATTTCCTCGAAGTTCACCATGCCGATTAGACTTGAAAAGGGACTACTTTTTCTCTTTTCTTCATTCATTTCCTTTATTAAATCCAAAAGGGTATACCATTCTGCTATCAAGTTCCTGTTTTGCCAATCCCTAGTAGATCAAATCGGCTGAATCATTTCTAGGTTTCTTCCCCTTTTCCCCTTTAATTATCAATGGCTGGCATGTTACCTGGGGTGGAAGTTGCCAGGAGAAGAAGATTATCGCCGGATTCCGCTGCAAATGAATGGACACGGCGGTGCCTCTACACCAGCAACCGTGGAACCTACCGTGCTTCGACCAGTTCACTGGTATACACATATATCCCTCTCTTTCTCCAATTCTTCTGTCTTGGTTTATTTGATTTTAGATGTTAAATTTTGCAGAAAAACTAAGATTTGGATCTCACTTTAACATTATTGAAAGCTTCATAATCTGTATGTTAAAAGAGTAGGATTAATTTATTACTAAGGTTTGTATATCAATGGAACAGCAAAGAAGCGAATTGAAACAAACACTTGATGCTGAGGGAGAAAGATTAGGAGAGAAAGCTAGAGAAGCTAAGGGAAGATTAGATGTGAAGCTAAAAACTTTGAGCAGATCATCATCAATCAGAAAGCAGCAGGATTCGTTGAGTCTCAATCTTTTATCTGGTAAAACTTCCACGAAGTTAAGGATTATAAGCAATCTGGTTTGCTACAGGTTTTAACTGTATTACACTGTTCTTTTCTCTGTGACAATCAATAAATTTAGTATCAGAGATATGCTCTCAATTTATTTGCATCCCAGTTCTCTCAATTTTTGTTTAATATCTCATTTGTAAAAATGGAGAAGAAATTACAATTGATCAAATGAAAAAGGAGATATAAGCTGCAACGAATCAAAGAAACAGATATCAACTTTAGGGGGTGGTATATGGTTTAAGGTGGTGGGAAGAGAATGCCTTTGAATGAAAACTTTTGGTTGGGGCAATCCTGCAAACACGTGGTGGGTGAAAGAAATTGAGTTCATGATTAAGCAGACGCAATAATTGGAAAAAAGAGAGCTTCACTTACTTGGTAACTCTTGGTACTGACTGAATGAATGACTGGTGTACAATTTCTTAAGTACTTGTTAGTACCCCATGCCATAAAATGGCAATTTAAAACATCAACAACTTCTAGCGTAAGGTATCTTGCTTTACGAGAGTCGAGAAATAGACATTAATTTTACGTAATCTTTTGTTTGCTTATTATAAAGAGGATGTTTTTGTGAATTGAATTCGTAACCTTTTCATCACCAAAAAATAATCTTACTAATTGTTTCAGAGTACGTTATCTAAAATGGCAATTTATATTATACAAAGAATTTAAGGAATGACTCGTAGAAAAAGGAAAGTTCCAATTGATTCTAACTCAATTCGAAGTAAATCAAATGATATTGTTTTAAATGATTTGAGCAAGTTTTATCTTATTCAATTCGATACATTATCAAGTCTAACTTGGGGTGGTCATAAGAACTCGTAAAACTGTGTGCAAAAGAGGCTCGGTTGAGAAAAGCTCTCAAACATTCTTCTTGAAGCAAGGTCATAGGTCTCAAATCCTAAAATTTTCCGAACACCTTGTGAAAA
The DNA here is from genome assembly GCA_025629825.1 of Erythroxylum guanchezii. Classification (NCBI taxonomy): domain Eukaryota; kingdom Viridiplantae; phylum Streptophyta; class Magnoliopsida; order Malpighiales; family Erythroxylaceae; genus Erythroxylum; species Erythroxylum guanchezii. The sequence continues at coordinate 30,784,214 of JAOTAX010000007.1, forward strand.
AAAGCATGATTAAGTATAATATATGTAATGCACATATTATGTACAAAATTTTTAAAAAAATCAACACAGAGAAGAGTAGACTTTTTTTCCAATTCATTATCACTTCCTAAAGTTTAATATTTTTCTCCACACATGACACATGTCCAATAATTTAGACCCAAAAGACATAGGAGACGGAATTACTCTATTCAAAAGGTGGGCACAACAATGACGAATACTTAAAAAGTAGGCATTAAGTGACAACCTGATCAGTAAGCATTTTCAGAAATCGCTATATCAAAAATAACATTTGGCTACGAAAAACTTTGTCACTGAGTGTCTCAAAATTGTTGCTAATAATCATTAGTGATGATTTATATTTGTCAACAAAATATCGTCAAATCTCCGTAGCTGAAAATTATATGCGATATTTTTCACTAATCGTTGCTAGAGTTTTTACCTACACTTTATTTTAGTAGCGAAAAATTATTAGTGACGTTTTAAGAAACATCGCCAATACATTTCGGCTACGTTTAAGTTTTGTAGCTAAAAATTATTAACTACTTTTCCAATAACATAGCTTTTCTTTTAGCTACGTCTCTAAAAACGTAGCTAAAAAGTTTTAGCTACGCTTTTAAAAATGTAGTCAAATGTTTTTAACTATGTTTTATAAAATATAGTCAAATTTTTAGTATACATTTTAACAAAATGTTATATCATATTAATTATAATTATTTGTGCTTTTTTTAATCCATATTATTGTATATAATATTTAGATTTTTTTGTGTTAATTTGTTATATAAAAATAATTGATAATTTGAAGCTATATATATATAATATCATTAAATTATACCAACAAAAAAGAATTTTCTTCATATACAAGATTTTAATTACAACATTAACAATTCTTATAAACAAAATAATAAATACTGAGATTAGTTTACAAATTATAAATGCTAAGCTTACAGGAAAAAAAAAAACTAGAATGACTCTAGGTTTGTCCTTGTCAATAAGAGCAACTTCATACGTCAGCTATCACATATGAAACATTAGCCATGAGAATCATAAAAGCAACTTCAAAATTGGTAGAGTGCCTGAAATTATGCATAATTAAGCTAATTTGTTTTCAATTAGGAAAGAAAAGAGGGCAACGAAATGGGAAAGTGATCCAGCAAAATATTTGTTGAAAACCATTAAGTACTTTCCAAAATACAACTTCTTTATCATGTAAGCACTTAACAATCCAACTTGAGAGTAAAACAAAAAGCAAGTGTTATAACATTTATGTATTGGGTGCATCTATAACTTAAATAAGGTTAAGAATACTTTAAACAATAAGAATAAAGCTTGACGAAGAAAGACAAACATGACAGATTAAAAGAACTTCATCTCTAGAGCTCAAGGACTATAATTACTAATATGAATTTCAAGTTGTAAGGGAATCTAAATTTTTTGGGCTGTTGGAATTTTAACATAGCATCTACAATAAGTTAAATGTCATTGTTCTTCTTTATAGGTATTCATTATTCACAGGTGTTCATTTACTTGACCATCTCCTAAAATATATTACCCATTTTCTATCAAGTTTGCTAGCGCTAAAATCTGCAACCAATCAGTTACAAACATGCCATAACATACAAGATTACTCTAGTAATGTAAGTTGCATATAATAATTACTCCATAGAAGATTATAGGAGTTAAATTATACAAATTAAAACCTCAATGATACTTGGAATCATCAA
>JAOTAX010000007.1:30801736-30815333 GCA_025629825.1 Erythroxylum guanchezii
CAATTTATTATTAATTATATAAAAATATTATTATTAATTATTTAATAAATTTCATTATATTAAAATTTGATTTATATTTAAAAATGATTTATTTATATTTTTATTTATATAGAAATATATACAAACAAATTTATTATTAATAATATAAAATATTAAATTAATTATTTAATAAAATTTATTATATTATATTAAATATATTAATATTATTATTTGTTCAAAGTTGGTATTAAGAAGAATTATCGAGAGTATATTAGGTAATATGTATTTATTAGTTTATATTCAATCCTAAATCTTCTGAATAGGAGATTTCTTATTTTTACTGTTTATGATGGAATTAAACGTAATATGAAACCTCCACTTTTATCTCATTCCATTATGAAACCTTCAAATAAACGGTAAAAATATGTTACATTCTACGCCCTTCCATATCTAACCCGTCAACCAAATTGGCCTAAACGGACTCATTGAAAAGTGATTTCATAAAAACAACCATATACTCTGGTATTCAGGTTTTCTGGTCAAGGAAGCTTTTTGTTGGTCTTTGTTTTGTTTTGTCTGATGCATTCCACGTTCCAGGAAGCTTCCCTGCCACCTTCTTCTTGTTATTGACTTGCAACATTTTCCACTTGGGCACTTGGTTTTTGTAAACCCAATTCCCGTTTTTATCTGTAGCCATAGTTTCATTCGAGAAGAAAATTTACAGCGATTAAAAATATTTTCTTTCGAGAGAGACTTAGACATGATCTTTCTTGTTATTGACTTGCAACATTTTCCACTTGGGCACTTGGTTTTTGTAAACCCAAGTCCCGTTTTTATCTGTAGCCATAGTTTCATTCGAGAAGAAAATTTACAGCGATTAAAAATATTGCTTTCGAGAGAGACTTAGACATGATCTTTCAATTCCAGGGACCCCTTTTGTCTATTAAACCTTTTAGCCAAGCTTTTCTCTTTGCCTATCCTTGTTTTGGACATGGGTTTTCAATAATTTTTACATTTATTAAGATACCAAAGATCCTATCTTCTTCTGCTTATTATATAGGAAATGAATTCTAGTTATTTTCCACTTCTTTGATTCATATTGAAACATCGAGAAGAGTAGGCTGCTTTCGATTGTTTGAAGCTTTTGTCTGTTCCGGGAGTTGTTCTTTGTCCTCAATATCAATGGCTGGAATGTTACCTGGTGTGGAAAGCGCTCGGAGGAGACGATTCCATCAGAGCGGAGACATGCCTAGCGTCTCCACTCACGGCTATTCAAGGCGGTCGTCCTTTTGCTTGTATGCCAGTAACCATAAAAGTTCTCATCTTTGCTCGATCCCCTCTCTGGTAAAGTCCCTTCTCTCCAATCCTTCCTCCTCTGAATCTTTTGCCACTATAGATGATTGTTTCTGGATCTATAACTTCCAACCCCACTTATCTTTTTTTGTATCTGATAACATTTACTTTGTTGGAACTGTAACAGAGAAGAGGAGTACTGAACCATGCATCTGAAGATGAGAAACTAGGAGAAAGAGCTAGAGAAGCCAAGGAAAGATTAGACGAAAGGCTGAGAAATCAAAGCAAATCAGCTACAAGAAGGTACCTAACTGCAGTTGCAGCTACAGACTAACTTTTGTAGTTCCCATGTTGGGTGTGTTCATTGTCTTGATGTTGTTTGGTTATCCACATGTCAGGGATTGTAGTTCTCGGAGACCAGGGGCAAAAGGGGAGTTTCAGGCAGAAGTGTTTAGTACGAGGAGTAGTAGATACAAGAGGTTCAGTTGGACCAAATTTAGCTGGAGAGCTAGTGACCAAGATGAATGCATAGTCTGTCTTGAATGGTTCAAACCTGGAGACCAACTGATGCACTTACCTTGTGCTCATAGGTTCCATACCATGTGTTTGTTCCCATGGCTTGAGACCAACTCTCATTGTCCCTGCTGTAGAACGGAAGTACACGTTGAACTCTCTTAGCAGTATTGTTCTTCTTTTTCTTTTGTCTTTGTACATACTGTGAGATGATCCTGTTGCTGTTAGAAACTTCGTGTCTTATTACTGAATAACAATTCAGGTTAAATATAAAATCTTATTCCTAACATTCACAAATTTTAGTATAATTTTCAAGTTATGAAAAATGACAAACAGAATTTGCAAGATACCGAGGAATGAGAAACTTTGTGTCGCATATTGTTGGGAAGCAATAGGATTACGACGTGACCTCAAGGACATGAGATGAAATGCTAATGTATTAGTAAACGAAATAATTTATTATTTCATGATCAAACTCTACTCGGGCAAACTATGAGATCAAATTTTCTGTTATGATTAATTAATTCTTATTTTGTTTTATTAAATTATATATATATATATATATATATATATTTATATAGGTTTACACAAATATGTGAATTAGATTAAGTGACATAGAGTTAAAACACTCTAACAAGAACAGGGTGCTCCAACCCGCAAACTATACCCAGTTGTCCTTTTTCAGGTAATTTTTTTGACATTTCGTATCAACTTTTATGCAGAAACTCACAGTTACAAAAGGTTAGAATACTTTGTTCTCGTTAGGTTGTTCCAGCATTGTTACTTAATTTTATCCAAACATTTATGTGGATATGATATTTAATGGTATATAATAAAAAATGATGAATCCGAATAGAGGATCTTTTCACGAACCCCAGATGTATGATTGAGGAAGTATGGAACTTGATTATTTTATAACCTAAATTGAATTAATTATTTAAATATAATATTTAAAAGAATTTATGAAATTAAAACTTAACAGTTCAATACTAAAATTCTTATAAATTCTTCATCAACCATCTTAAAGCGGCTAAATATAGATTATATATATATATATATGAGTTTATGTATCCGTTTTTTCAGTAAAATTATTTATAAATTAGATATTTAGAATAAATTATTTAATAAAATAAAAATAAAAATAAAAATATTCAACTAAACTAATATTTACGAATTTAACGGATTTCTATTTCTTGCTACTATCCTCTTAAGTTATTAAGATGGCAAACGAATCTGAATTCTGACTCCAACATAAAATCTTTAAACTGATAGGCCATATAAGAGACACATTCTAACAATTGAACCACACCTTAAAAAACTTAGATATTGCAAAAACAGTTGAAGACAATGGGAAACCAACCAGGTGACCTATTGTATCTTCATGTCCTTAACGAAAGGTAGCAGACAGGAGTGACTTGTTGATGAGAACTTCCGAAATTTTAGCACTATAAAGTAAAGCCAAGTGACTCTCATCGCTCTGGATGTCACTCTCTATTTAACGTTGCTTTGCCCCACCTTCACATTGAATCTGTCTTTTAGCTCTGACATCACTAAATAATGCAATACACTTGTCCAAAAAGTGGGCCACCTGCAATTTTTCCCTCATTCAACCGTCAAAATCATCAAATTGGCTTTCATTTCACAAGGCAATCATCTGTTCTATACGTTAGTGAGCCAAAGCCACGTCGTATTCCATTAGTACCTAAAATATGATAAGATAAAGACACCCAATTATTTATTATAGTTTACTAAAAACCATCTTTTATTTAATCTTTTTTAAAATTATGGTTTATTTTAATATTTTAATTATATTTAAAATTTTTTAATTTTATCTAATTTTTAACCAGGACAATCGATTAGATCTTTTAAATTTTAAAATTCTTAATTTATTGTTTTAAATTTTGGTATAATTTTTAAAATATTATTTTAAATTTTGTGACATTCCACACGTACCAAAAAGAAGTTCTGTATGTAGCAAGTACTGCACAACTTTCTTGAGTCCTTATTTTGTGTTTTTTTTATATTATTTCTTTTTTACAGGATTAATTATGTTTAATGTCTATTATTACACTTTCGTTCCGTTATTAAGGGAATACTTGGTTCATAGATTTGAGAAAGGGTTAATAGGTGAAAAGTGGATAGTTGATTATTGATTATCATTATAAGGGCAATAATTTGATATCTCACTTTTAAGAAATTCTTCATACCCTTCATTTAGTAGAAGAATGAAACTCATTCCTTAATATTAATTTTTTAAAAAAATATTTTTAATTCTAATTAATTAGTTATAATATAAATAATTAAATATAATTAATTAATTAATTAAAATATCATAATTAATTAATATATTGTAATTAAATAATTATAATTAATTAATTAATTAAAATGTAACAAATTTTTATTTCTTAATATTTTTTTACAAACTAACTACTATCAATAATTATTCATTCCTATTAACCAACCATCATAATTATAATAATAATATCCATTTCTTGCCATTATCTCATATAAACCAACCACCCTAAATAATCGAGTTGCCAATTTTTTAAAGGGCTTCTAGAAATTAAGGCTGAAGCATAATATCATTTCAACATTTAGTTGGGAACTGGACATTCGTCAATTTGACGTTTTGAGAGGTTGTGTATGAACAGTGATGGCTCTTAGTGAACTAAAGAAGAAAATCAATTTTCCATCACATCATATTCTCACTCTCATTTTGTAGTTAATTGTCTAAATTTAAAGGAAAAAGCAACAAACAACTAAATATCCTTTGATCAACAAACAACTAAATATACTTCTAAAAAAGAAACAACAACTAAATTGATAATTTATAATTAAAAGTTAATTCTGCCCAAATCATCTAAAAATTATTACTTGCAACGAATTCCTGATGTGATAAAAAAATAGGTTTAGTTCAATTGAAAATCAATAAATTAAATTAAATTTGATTTAATTAACTTTAGATTTGAATTTAAGTGTTAGGGTTTAATTAGATTTAAAATTTTGTAAACCTAACTAATTATGAAAATTTTTAGTAGTCATATATTAAATTAAAAATTAAGTATTTAAATCAATTTTTTATTTAATTTGTTGTTATCCTTAATTTGTGAACTATTGTGCATTTATAATTTATAAATTCTGATTAAAGAAAAACTAAAAAACTACTTCAACAACATGTCTAATATAAAAACAGCTTGGAAGGAATGGATAAACAATTCTAAAATCCATATTTTTATTATGTCTTGTTTACAAGCATAGAAAAATGTTAGCGTGCACTACATGTGATCGGCAAACGACAACGTTCACCAAATCATTGATTTATAGGCTACTTCTATAACACTACCGTCGCTGTCCCAACGGCTAGTACTAAAAGTGACCGTTTAAGCACCCGTAATTCAAAATCTTGGTGAGCCCAGGCAAGCTTGGTTTTAAGAAACCATATATAGATTCACATAAAAATGTCACAGACCCACCTAGGAAAAGAAAGAAGAGCAAACAATTCAAGAAAATCTCACAGAATCTCCGTATCTTTAAGGTCTGGCAACTCGGAAGAATCGCCAAGAAACTTGGTCACTCCAATCGCTGGTTCGGACAGCAAGAAGAAGAGAGCATCAAAAATGGTCTACTCATACACACCAACTTACTATTCCACACTCCATGACTCAATCACCTCTCTTTGCAAGACGATTCTCCCATTTTCCTTGAAGAAAAAGCGGTTGCCGGCTGCTGAGCACAGGCTTGCAAAGCTGCAATCTGATAACTTGAAGTGGCAGCAAGACTCCTTCCATCAGATCCTTAACCTGATGGGACTTCATAGAGAAGGGATCTTAGCTGAAAATGAGGTTGCTGCTTTTCGGACGCATTTGCTCGAGACCCTTATCGCTTCTCCACCTGAACATGAACAAGCTGCCATCTTAAGGGATAAACTGGTTTTCTTGCAGGTTAGTTTCTGAAAAATGTTGTATCTACGTTGTAAAATAGCTACTTTTTCACTAGTTCCTTCGATCGACATCTTTGAGTTTCATTCCTAGTGTAATCTCAGAAATCAACTTTTGAGTTAAAAAGTTCTGATCTTTAGACTGATGTGGATCTGATATTAGTAATATACCAATTTGTTGGCCTCATTTCTGTAGGAGCTGCTTTATGCACAATGCATATCAGAAGACGAGTATCATTCTTCAAAGAGGCCTTTGCTACAGAGGCTAGCAGTTCAAGGAGCAGAAATTGAGGCTAGAGATGTTGTAGTGGCTGGCCAAAAGGACCCCAAAGAGAAGACAGACGAAGTTTGGTCAGTAATCGATTTAAAAGATGATAAATGCTTGAATGCCAAGGAAGAAACTCTGCAAAACACGAACAAATCAAAGTCGAGCTCAGCTATGAAGCAAATCAAAGGAGCAGCATCAGTTTTTGGGTTTATGTCATCTCACAAACAAGTGACATGCAGAGAAGAAAAGAGCATATTTGACATTGGAGCCAAAGTCAACTCCTGTGGTTATGTTAATGGTGAACATGAAAATGCACATTGGGATGGCCAGTTGAAGGATCGTGAAAGTGAAACCAAGTCGATTCTTATGCTTGAAAGCGTAATACCAGTTGAGAGCAGAAAGGAAAGTGGAAGCACTGATAAGACAATGAGGAAACCTTTCAGGACTTTGTTCTTAAGAGAACCGAGAGAGGCATGTGATGGAGGTGGAAACAATGGAGTTAATTCTGGCGAAAAAGCATCAAAATCGGCCAAAAAACAATGGGGTTTTGATGGATTTAAGAAGTGGAAGAGAAATGAATCTGAAGATGAAACTGCACCTTTGCCCCTAAATATTGAGAGGTCAGACTGTGAAGCATATACAGCAGGATCATGCCACCTTGTCAATAGCCCCATTGGCGAGGGACCAAACACTAAACAGATCAAGAAGAAGCTGCACTCAAATGGTTCCCCTTCTGATTTTTTCATTGACAAGGTCCATTCTTGAAGCTTTTGTTTTCAACTTTAACCTTAGCTCTAGTTTCTTGGCGTAACTCTCTATGCACACTAACTCAGGTAGTGGGGAATAAGATAAAGAAGGAGCTGTTAAGAATTCAAACAGAACTCAGCACCTCAAATCAAAATTTGAAGTTCTCGTAAGCATTTACCGTTGAACACTCAAAACTTTAAAATGCAAGTACAAGTTTATCTACTTCTTCTCTTGAATCATAACCTTATCGTGTGACAGCGACGACCAAATTGAAGCAATATCCACCAAGCTTCCTGTTGACAAGGCTGATCTGGAAAAGTTCTTTCCCAAGTAAGGCTGCAGTAGCATTCATCTTCCTTCCTCTCTTAAAGATGCAAGTAAACTTTAGCAATTTTACTTCAGTATATGATGTAGTTCAAACAAACAAACGACACTACTTATTGTTACCCTGTTTACAAGGTCATGGTGTGAGCGATATAGTGATGTTGTACTGGGTGTTGTGAAGAAAGAATTCAAGGACCATGTGGGTGAAATGGGGGAGATGCGAAATGTTTCCAGAGAGAAAAATAGAAAAAACTCAATGAGATGGACAACATTTGATGATGATGATACTGAGAATTGTCACCCAAATTTCTTTGCTCCCTCAAGTCATGACTATGCCACCTCCAGGAATCAGAATTTAATGCCAAAGGAAGAACATGCATATGCAAATCGCTCCCATGGCGTTAACAAGTCCTTCGAAAATCCATTCTTCCATGATTGTGATCTAAGCAGTAGAACATCGTCTTACCAGAACCCCTTTTGGACACCAGGGCATGGGACCTTGCATGGTTAGAACTGGAAGTCCGAGAGTACATGGAAATTGCACACTGAATACGGTAGCTTATGTTCAGTGAAAGTCCGAGAGTATATGGAAGTTGCACACTGAATACAGTAGCTTATGTTCAGTGAAAATGTGGTAATGTATGAACTTCAAGAACTCTGTTCTTCGAAGATTTGAACATCTCTTCATTCTTTGTAAGTTATGAGATAATTGCAGACGTAACAAAGTGTATTTCCAAATGCTTACATATAAAGTAGTTGCTCTTACACAGTTGCATTGCCTTTCATCTGTGGGAAGTAATTTAGAAGTCAATGAAAAAGCCAAGGAAAAGAAAATAGAAAATATATAAGAACGGTATATATACAAATTTTCAACTCAAAACACTTTCTTAATTGACGACATTAGGACTCTCCCTATGTCCTTGACGAACATCTCCTCGACAAAGAGGACATACCCTGCAAAATCACAGGAGAGGGGGCAGCGAAGTGTCAGGACGCGAAGGGGTATGGACAAGGGGAGATAAAGCCAGAAAGAAGCAAAGGGCAATCGTAATAATACCCATGTATCTCTTTAAGCCATTTGTCAACGCAAGACATGTGGTACTCATGGTGGCAAGGAAGAACTCTTATTTCCTCGCCTTCGTCATAATCCGCAAGGCAAATATAGCATCTGTACATCACATTCTATCATATATTTTTCATTTAAACTAAGGCTGCTTTGCCTTGCAAAGATTGTTGGGAAAAGAAACTTACTGATCAGTATCATCCCCACCAACTGCTTTGTCTGCCTTCTTGTGACTCTTGAGAGGGAAAGAGTCGACCAATGATTCAGGAGCCGGTAGTGACATCATAGATAGGGAAAGAGGCACAGGCTGCCGATGAATTTCATCCAGAACCTGCAGTTTTTTACAAAATAAAACTTAACAGTATTTGCAGGCTTAATAAGCATACATAACTTCAACCAAGGCAAAAAGGCAAGCAAATTGATAATGGAAAGCTACCTCAAAAAGAGCTTCAGCAACCATCACTATCCTTGATATACTAGCACGGGTACTAGACTCTTCGGTTGTCAAGAATGATTCACAAGAGCATGTACCATCAGGGTGTAATCCAGTTGGACAGGAAGTCATTCGGTGACCACCATCATCCAGGGCACTACGAAGTCTTTCCCAGATCTGTGCAAAATTTTTTGCAGAAAATGATTCATAAGAATTATAAAGCGAAAGAAAGATAATCTCTGGAAATTTGTTGTATTTTGTTACCACTTGAAAACAATTTTTTGGAACATTTATATTCAAAACAAAAACTGAAATATGACCATGAACTTGCAACCAAAAGATAGTTGAGGACTGTGGGCAATTAATTCATGTAAGATACTGAATACCACTGCCATCCCACAAAACCCAATTTTCAAAATCATTCAAAGTGTTGGTTATAATAAAAGCAAAAACAGTCAAATATAATACACAATCCCAAAACTCCCAACGCTGTACAAATTCAAGTTGGCTGCGTTCATACAAGATGAACATCATAAATGGCACTTAAAATCACCTCAGATCTAGAGCGTTGTCTCCGCTCATTGAAGTTATGAATTCTACTGCCCAAGTATCTAGAATCACTGCCCATTCCGTCATCATAAAGATCAGAACTAAAATCAAGGAGCCATCTATCACGAGATACAGTGTCATTGATATTGTCTGTTGAGAAAACAATGGTCGATGAATCAGCAAACCTTCTTGAGCTACGTCCGGCAAATGCATCCCAAAAAAGTCTTCGACCGTTTCTTGTAGCTTCACGGCTGCTTGCATCACCATTACCACTAGAGAAGATATTGGATGATATACTCAACACATCTACCTGAAGAATACTTCCATCTGCACCCTCCAGGTCCTCACTGGATACCATATATCCTAAACCTGAGGGTGATGCTTCATGTACAGTTTCATTTTCAAGAGAGTGTAAACTGACTGAAGCGTCAAAGCTATGAGGAACAATATCAGAATCAGGATTCAAGAAGGCTGCCACTTCTCCCATGTGATTTTCGTTAGGCACAGCATCATCATATGAACCTCCAACAACTTGGGAAGACAAACTATTTGGATGTACAATCTCGGGACAGATTTGAGGAACAACTTTGTTCTCTGAATTTTCATTGCCATTGACTACATTATTGTTAGAAGAAACATTTACAGAAACAGCATTTGAAGAAGATTGTTCCTTAAATGAAGTACTAGCTTCGGTTCTATTTCTATTCCTACAAGATTCATCAGGGCTATATTCTTGGCTTACCTGATATGGAGGAACTAACTCCCTACTTTCAGACAAGCATTCCCCTTGGCTACTTTCTAAATTTCTTAAATCATCTCTAATGAAAATTCTCTCGCTAGCTGTACTGCTACATTGAGAAAAAGGTCCTGTTTCATTATTAAAGGGGATGCATCTTGTTCCTTCTTCAGAAATAACAGATGATTCCTCTGCAGAGTAGAGGATTTCATTCACAACAGGATCACGATGTTTTGCTGGATTCAGAAGTGTTTCATCTGGATAATCTTCCATCTGCAGAATATTGCATAAACATCAGTCTCTTTTACAAAGTGCTTATCAAAATTCAAATAATTCAGATTTTTAGGATCCTGAACAAGGTTGACACCACCAAACACCATAACTCTAAATCAGCCAACAAATCCACAGCTAGAGCTAATTACTGCAACTAGCACAGTGTTTCTTCATTCTTAAATGTTTAAAAGAAGTATTTAAATATATACGTCTCAGATTCACTCATGTAGCAGAACTACATACCTCCTGTCATAATAGTTTTGATTCTGTTGTCCACTATTTCATGAAAAAAAAAGATGGCCTCTAATTTTCACTTTGAGATAACTCTTAAATATTTTGTGACCAAGAAATAGCTTTTCAGTAGATAGTTCCAGAAGCCTTAGATTACAGATATAGTAAAGCTTCTTCACTATCATTCATCAGACATGGGAAAAACATCTGATTAGTAATTGGAAGTAGATCATATTGAAAAGTGTGCATGTTAAAGGTCAAAATTCGTGTTTCTCAAATATCATACAAGGTTTGATAACACGAAATTAAGTATAGTTTTGTTATAGAGATCAGTTACAACCATGAACACTATTTACAAATGCAGTTCCAATGACTTAGCATACGAACTGAAGCATCAGCAGATATTCTGCTCAACTAAGTAAACTACCAGTCCCGGTAGATTTGTAACTAGATGACATTACAATTTATACTCTTTCATTTATTTCCATCTCATGCAATGTATTCTACCCTTTTACATTTCCGCCTAGTGCGATAAATCCAGTCAAATGCTTTTAAATAATACAATCCAACTTTGGCCAGTAACTAAAAAACATAAATTCAACTAATTAAAACAGCAACTGTGACACATTGAAATGATATAACCAAAGAAGTTACAAGTATGGATTCAACGATAACCTACCCAGAGTTAAAATACATCTTACATTGGAGAAAGAAAAAATCTTTATAGAAATACAAGCATAGAAGTGTAGGCCATTGATTTAAGCATAAATAAGTGGTGTTAAATGTCAAATTTGGACATCATAATGTTTCACAAGGTGAATTGCTTGATAATGTTAGATGTGATGAACAAAGACAACCGACTACAAGAACAAAAAAATGTCAAATCCAGACATAAGTCAACGTAGAACAATTTAAGCCTGTAGGCAACGAAAGAAATTGTCAAGAAAAGAACCATAATATACTCAAAACAAGATCATAAGGGGACTTCCATTTTATCAACATAAAAAATTATCATCTCTCAATAAAAAAATCAAGCCACTCTGCAACCAACACAAATTTTACGAACCATCAGCATCAATCTGTCCAAAGGTGAAAACTTCAGCACTAATTCATCCAAAGCTGAAAATATTTTGAAGGACTAGATCCATAATGATCAAAACAGTATAAAGAGGCAAAATGGGTATTCTTTCTCCTTCGGATTAATCGATTCCTTGTAAGTCGTACCGGGTTATCAACAGTTTCACAGTCACCGATCATCAGAAGTGATAAAGAAATCTGAACATAAGGGGGAAAAAAAAAGCACATGCGTTTTAATGATTGCTTATCGGGTACCTGACAAATGGTCTGAGAAGAAGAGCCGCCGCATACGAGAGAAGAGAAGAGGTTGGCGCAGTTGTTGCGGTTGGTTCGGACCCGTGAAGGGCGGATCCCCATTCGGCTATTGCCCGAACCCATTTTGTAGAGAGACACAGACGGACACAAAGATTGGCTTTAGGACAAACAGAGGTTGTGAAATGGTGGTAATGGGATTCTGGAGAGAGAGAGAGAGAGAGAGAGGGATGTTTTTGGGTATAGTTTCTTCAGACAAAATAATTGAAGTTAGTCTTTGGGAGGTTTTAGGTAAGTACTAAAACTAGCAAGGTGTCTTGTTCATTCGGTGGTTTCCTAGAGGCATGATATACCTTAAAACTTTAACACCTCATGCAATTTCCAAAACATGAGTTGATAGATTTTTTATTGCATTCATAAACTTTATTTAATAGTTAGTAAAAGTAATTATAATGACTGTAATTTTACACTATACACCAAGCAACTTGATTGATTCACATGTCATAGGTGTTGCCAGATTGAGTTGAGTGAGGTAGTTTAGAAGTCAAGTATGAAGTTGCCCCTTTTAACCTACCACATCAAATGTGGTTAAGGATTGAGAAATTGCAACCCATTTAAGTCCATAGTCATCATCAGAGAGTAAGTAACAGAGGAACTACAGAGAAGCAAAGTGAAAGGCTCTTTTCATCCCTCTTTAGGATTGAGTTGTAACCCATAAAAAAAGTGTAGTGTTGTAAGCATCTCATCATGGCAAATGGTCAAAATAATAGAAATGGAGATGGAAAGAATTGGATTGAAGATAGGGCTTATTTGGATTAAGTCATTGGAACAGACGAGGGATAAACAAAAACTGTAAAATTGGGATGTTGTTGGACTTCAAAATCCAAATATGGTTGCATGATGGTAAAGGACGGATCAACAATATTTGATGTATTCTGATAGGCAAAAAGAAATTGAAGTTTGCTCGTTTTGTACGGCAAAATCTTTAGAAATTTTGAAATAGCCTTTATGCCACAATAAAATCATAGAAAACAATGGGTTGAAGCCAAAATTTTTAGAAGAGTAATAATTTATTAATGTTAAGTTTTTGACATGTGTATATATTTTGTAAGTTTTAATGTTTAATTATGATATATTTTATATTGTCTTTATAATATAAAATATTTGAAAGTGATTAATAAAGATGATTCAATCCAATAAAAAGCTTGTATTTACTTGTAAATTTATTATGATAAATTAATTGATAAAATAATAATTCATATGATTTAATCTTTATTAAATGTAAGAAAAATATGTACTCTTTTATTTTCGGTAGGTAATCCTCTTGAAAGATTGCAAGATAATCTTTAAATATTGAGATAAGTTCGAAGTTGACTTTTGAAATATGATCTGCAGATTTATTCCATTTTTAGGTGTGCCCACGCTTAATCACTAAATTGCTGCCAATTTGAGAATTTCGGATTTTCTTCATTCTTTTGCATCTTTTTGATTCCATATTATGTTGAAAACCATCTGTAATCAATTATAAGATAATTCCATTAATTTCGGATGATAATTTCAACACGTTAATGATAATTAAGTCTAAGATAAGTGCAATTTAATGACTTAACATTCCCAATTTTTTATTCCTATTTCTTTATTTTTGGCCGAGACCAAAACATATGTATATATTTTATAAGTTTTAAAAAATATTTGATTAATAAAGATGGCTCAAACCTCATAAAAGCGTCTATTTTTCTATTCATCTCAATTGTTTTCTTTTGAATTTATTTTTTTTATGAATTTATTATGCTAAATTGAAAGATAAAATAATAAATCCATATGTAAGAAGATATACTAAAAATAAAAAGAAATTGAAGTTTGTATGTTTTCTACATCAACACCCATTGGGTGCCACTTACTTCTCCTTGAGGATTTGTCCG
>JAOTAX010000007.1:30823596-30834376 GCA_025629825.1 Erythroxylum guanchezii
TAAGCAGCTACGCTCTCAATAATAAGATTGTGCTAAGTATCGGAAATCTAACATCACTTCAATACTTAAACTTGGCAGATTGTGGACTAAGTGGCCATATACACAAGAGTAAGTTCTTGAGATGTATTCTTTGACAATAACACATATTATAATCATTTAAGTTATAATATTTTGGAGTCCCTTGGTTTAAGTTATAATCGTTTCAACAATAGCATATTATCATCTCTGGGTGTGCTTTCTCCAAAAGTACTTGGATCTGGACTACAATGCTATAAATGGATCCATAAATGTGACAGGTTAGAAAAATATGATAATTTGTTGTCTAAAATTGGATCTACTAAGTCACTTGAAGTATCTGTATTTAAGTGAAAACAAGGCTTTCTTTATTAAGTTTGAAGCTGTTGATATATTAACATGATCAATAAACTTATGATAAATCTCTAATGATTATAACATTTTTTTACAATGTTGCAGGCTTATGTGCTTTGAAAGATCTTCAAGAGTTAGACATGAGTGGCAATTATCTTAGTGGAACCTTGCCTTACTGCATGGAAAATTTGACATCTCTTCAACAATTAGATCTTTCTTCAAATAATTTAAGTGGAAACATCTACTTCTCACCACTTAAAAGCCTGATATCCCTAAAAAGTCTAACCCTATCGAATAATCATTTCCAAATTCCATTGTCTTTTAGCCCATTTTTTAATCATTCAAAACTCAAGTCTTTTGTTGCTTCAGAAAACGAAGTATACAGTGGAAGGGAGATGCATAATTTGATTCCAAAGTTTCAATTACAGAGCCTCTCATTATCTTCTTGTGGAAATGGTGAATCATGGCCACAATTCCTTTACTATCAACATGACCTTCAAGATGTTGATATTTCTCATGTCAGAATGAAAGGGGAATTTCCACGTTGGTTGCTGCAGAACAACACAAATTTGGTATCTTTAGATTTAAAGAATACTTCTCTTTTAGGACTTTTGGAGTTGCCAATTCAATCTCATAAGAATTTGGAGACTTTAGATATTTCTGACAATAAATTATTTGGACAAATTCCATCAAAAATTGGAGCATACTTTCCTGGATTAAGCTCTTTGGACATGTCTAGTAACAATTTCAGTGGCAGCATACCTTCCTCGTTAGGCAAGATGAATATATTGGATAATTTAGACTTGTCCAATAATGAACTGTCCGGTAAACTACCAATTCTCTTGATAAAAGGTTGTCAGGGCTTGTCCGTACTTAAGCTATCAAACAACAAGTTACAAGGGCAAATGTTACCAAGAAATGTCTCCTTAACAAGTTTGGTTGGGTTACAATTAGATGGCAACCAATTTACAGAAAGTATCCCTGATAGCTTGTCTAAAAGTCCCTTCTTGGTTATGTTGGATGTGAGCCATAATAATCTCAGTGGAGGAATACCCCGGTGGATCACAAATATGACTAATCTTCAAGTTTTAGACCTCTCACACAACAAACTTGATGAAATTCTTCTGCCAAACTTGTTTCCTTCATCTATATCACAAGTTTACCTGTCAAATAATAGGCTGCAAGGATCAATGCTCAATGGATTTAATTGCATTAGGATGAAGGTCATTGATCTTAGTCAAAATAATTTGACTGGTGGCATTCCAAGGTGGCTTGGCAAATGCTCAAACTTAGTATATCTTTTATTGAAGGGTAATAACTTTGAAAGGAAGATTCCGAAACAATTATGCAAGTTAAATTACTTAAGTGTTGTTGATCTTTCTTCTAATTATCTATGTGGTCGTATTCCTTCCTGTCTAAGGATAAGTGTTAATAATTTATCCTTCAACAGAGATCCTCGTTCATATTTGGTCAATTATCTCTATAAAATGGATAATGCAACACCTTTACTATCAATTCCAGTGGATTTCACGAACAAGAACAAACTGTACTCTTACGTAGGTAAGATTCTCAACTATTTTTCTGGGTTTGATCTATCAGATAATGCTTTGGAAGGAGTGGTTCCTCTTGAAATTGGAAATTTCAACACAATCCAAGTGTTGAATCTATCTCACAACAATTTAGTCGGACCAATACCACCAACATTCTCAAATCTTCAGGAGGTTGAAAGTTTGGATCTTTCACACAATAAATTGGAAGGTAACATACCTTCCCAGCTCACTCGACTACATTTTCTATCTGTTTTTAGTGTTGCATATAATAACTTATCAGGAAGGACACCTGATATGGTGGCACAGTTTGCAACATTTGAAAACAGTAGCTATGAGAGAAATCCTTTCTTGTGTGGATCACCATTGTCAAGAAGTTGCGAACCAACATTGTTGTCTAATAATTCTAGCAACGGAGGAGAAAAAGAAGAAGATGGTTTCATAGACATGATCTTCTACATAAGCTTTGGGGTGTCATTCGTCGTGATGTTATTAGGAATCTTTGCAATTTTGTGCATAAATCCGTATTGGCGAAGAGCATGGTTTTACTTTGTAGGGAAGATAATGAACAATTGCTTTTATTTTGTAGTGGACAATGTTCCTATGTTGTCCAAATATAGATTTTATCAGCCTTTTGAGTAGGGTTTGGTATTAACTACTTAAGTTCTATGCTTCTGTTTTCATTTTGCTGCTTGTATTTTAGCAAGCCGAGATTGTTTTAATCAATCTCAACTTATTATGAAGCAAAGACGAGTTTCCTGATTTTTCAAAGATACGATTTTTCTTGAGGAAGGTCCATCAAGGCATTAGATTTGATGTATTTTTGTAAATATTTAATTTATAGATACTTTTTCATCACATTAATTAAAAAACGAAAGAATAAAATAAAACAAAAAATAAAAAACGAATAATAATTCAATGCCGACAAAGCTGAGACTTTTATTATCACGTTGAGCCAACCAGACCTCCGCTATCTAAAACAAACGAAAATTAAAAAAGTGCCAAGTCAATGGCTGACTTTTTGCCACGTAGGATCTACAGTCAACTAACGTGGGACCGACAAGAGTAACTAAGTGGACCCCACATTGTTAACAATAATAATAATAAAACTAATAAATAACAGACAGAAAATTCCAACACCTAACATCCACCGGAACACGAACAACTAAAGAATTCCATTGATAGAATCGATAAATAAACAAAACTATTAGAATCGATTATCAAAAAATTGTGTAGGATGTTTACGTCATACGGTTTTACAGTCGATTGGATGAGGCGAAGAAGGGAGAAGTAAGTTACCTTCTTTTACAATTTTGTTTGATTTTACTTACTCCAAAGGAAAGTTTTTAGTTATTATCTTCTCCAAACAAGTATGATCAAGCAGCAAGTGTATTGGCTTGTTATTAGACTCATGTTGTTTGCCACCCTAACTCTTACAGTCACATTTTTCTATTCATTCTAGCGTTGTAAGTCTGCTTTTGTTTTTAGATCGCTCGTGCTACTGCTGGAGAGGTTCAAAAATGGATGGAGGCTTTTGATCATGCAAAACAACAGGTTCTAGGAAGTCCACATTACATTCTCAGTAACTTGATCTGGTATTGCCCTATAACGAATAATTTTATTTATAAGATCTTGGGAAAATTAGTTGAACCATTCAGTTGATCAAACTGTACTACTTATTGAACAAGGTCTTCTGATGTGATGAATCAATTCTTGTCTTTTAAATTAAAACATTTTGGTAGACCTTGTTTCATGAACGGTTAGCCTGTGTAATCTTCTTTCTACAGGCTGAATTTGAGCTTTTAAGAGGAGGCAGTGCCTGAAACAAGCTAAACATGGAAACAGAGTAAGGTCACTTTCTTTGGTTTGTAGTTTACTTAAGTGGACTCCGGTTAGTCAGGTATTGATGGGAGGTATTACAGCTATACTACTGTGGATTGGATTGGGGTGAAACAGTAAAGAATGTGCATTTTTTCTTTGTTTCCATTTCGATTTTTTCTTTCACTTCTTTTTTCTTTTTACTGATGGCTAGGAGGTTGACTAGCAGCTGAATCTATTTGATGCATGGTGTTGGGACAGTGATATGCTTGTTTTTTGACATTCTTGTTACCTTTATCTTGTGGAAGGATCAACCTAGAAGGACATCGACCTAGAGTGAGGCGTTATGCTCATGGAGTGAAAATGCTTATAAAAATAGGGCAAGGTAATGTCATCTGCACATCTTACTTCTATATGCATGTTATGTTTTCTAGTTTATTCCTGTCTGTTGTCGCGAAATTATGGCACCTTAAGTGATATTTGGCTCCTTCATCTTTATGCTCTTGATGTCTTTTAATGATGTCAGGTTCAGAGACACTGCTGCGACAATCTTCGAATTTGGGTGGGAATTCCACTTCCGATGCATACTTTGAAGGGGAGGTAGGAGATGCAATTGAAGCGCATGAATGGAAATGTGTGCGTACAATAAATGGTATTCTTCTTAGCCCTGTGACAGCTATTCCTAATTGTTTTCTTGTGTTGATATCCACTGAAATCTGTCTTAATGGTCCAAGCTGATTGTTTGCTCCACATTCTCCAAAAACTTTAAGGTGTCATTTTTCCTTTCTCAATTTGAAGTTTTTCATCATAGAATATATATGCATTCTTTTTGGAGACATTATATCTTAGAATACCATTTGTTTGTCTTGAATGATGGAGCAAAAAGCTCAGAAACATTTAGTATGCCTTTCTTGTCTTGAAAGAAAGGTTCAAAATGTTGACTGTCTTTTTTTTCTTGGACAGACTATTCTAGACTTTGTTTTCATTAAAGAAACAAAAATAAGCTCAAATACCATGGATAAACTAAGTGTGCAAGATATTGACACATTTGTTCAAAGGAGATGATTCCTTCACATTATGCTGTAACATACAATTTGCCCTTCTTGTAGTTTATGGCTGACAGCTTTTGTGCTACTGCTGATGTATATTTGTGAACTGCCTTCTAATATACCATTATTGGACAAGTTACTATCATTTGTAATGTAAGAATCATTGGACCGGAGAGGGCATAAAATGCTTTAAGCTATTTGATAGAATTGGATTTAAGTGGAAGTGAGACTATCAAATTTGAGTCTTTTAAAAATAAAATAGATATATATTTTAAATGCTTAATAATGTATTTATTTACTTTTAATTTTTAAATATCAAATCATCTGTTACAATTCACAAGATTTGCTATGTACTTTTCACAATATAACAGGTGCCAACAACTTAAGTTTTGGACTTAAATTTTACACCAACAAGTTTAATTTTAATATTTATTATAATGGACTTTAATATTTATAAAATGTTAAATTTTAATTATTATAATGAAAATATTAATAAATTTATGACATCGAGTATTAAGTTAAATGTTTTAAATAACTTTTTTATTTCATCTGTAATTAGATCCAACTTTTAAAAAATATTAAATTTTTATTTATTTTGTGACCATCTTTTTTTAATTAATGGACTATTTCTTTTATCTTTACGCTTCCCTACTACTTCGACCACCATAGCCACCACGCGCCACCACCGTCGCCTCCTCCACCAAAGGACCTCTTCTTTACCACATCTCAAGCTCAACAACCAAAGGACCCCTTCTCTACCATATCTGCCACCCCCCAAAATCCATTCTTTCCCTCCTTGCTTTCACCACCCACTCCATTGCTGCCACCTTACGCCTCGCTCACATCCTTTCCGGTGAGCAGTTCCTCCCTACTTCCCCTAACCCTCCTCCTTCCTCCATCTCCCGCCATCTGTGTGTACCCAGATGTGCCACCCCCTCCTCCTCCACTGCCGACACGGTTTTGGGAGGCCACCTTGGGAAGGCCGGCACGTCAAGAAGCGGACTGGGTGAGTTTAGGATCTCCGCTTCTCGTAACTCATTCAACGCCAGCAGCGGTTCAAAAGGCAGTAACAAGTTCAACGAGTGAGCAAGTTCCAAGCAAGCCAACGGTGATGGTGATTTTTTTTCCTTAATATTAGACATATTAAGTCTGATTTTTTTTAAAGTCTACTCTTGAGTAATACAAGAAAAAATTTACATGAAAATTTTCTTTAATAAAGTTTTATAAAACTTATATGTTACAATCATTAAATTTGTCCTATATTTATAATTTCATTTATTTAAATATTTTATTTTATATTAAAATTTAGACAAAGAGAATAACCTGTTGTTACTCTCTGTATGTATCTGTTTGCAGTGTTAATTAAAAAGAAACAAACCAGTTGTAGATAAATCACAGATGCCTTTTAACAAAGGGAACAGTGTAGCTAAGGCTTAAAAGAACATATTCAGTATTGAATAACAAAACCACAATATGTTTAAAGCTTTCATCACAGAAAATCGTAAGATTTTGGTCCTGTTTGGCAATCAACTGATTAAATTTAGTTGATAGCTGATTCTATCAACTGTTAGCTAATAGTTGATTCTATTAGCTGGTTTGACAAGCGAATTGAATTAGCTGTTTATTAAAAATGTTTGTTAAAATTAGCTGTTTAGTATTAGCTATTTATATGTAAAATGACTTATAAGGACATGACTTTAAAAAAATATAAGAATATGAATATTGTATATTTTAGTATTTCAATGAAAATTCTTATAAGAATTTAGATTTTAGATATTTATTTCCACAACAATTAAGTTTATAATTCTAATAAAAAACATATAATAATAATAATAATATTATTATTATTATTATTATTATAACAATAACAATAACAATAACAACAGTAATAACAAAAAAGTTTCGAATCAGTATTTTGACTAATCTTTGATGGTTGACTTTTTTTTGGTAATTCAATCATTTCATGTTATAATGTTTCGATTATACATATAGTACGAAATTAATCTCTACTTTATTTAAGTTCGTTCTAATTAGTTCTTCACATTAGTAACTGATTCTTTTAATAATATTTGGAAACTATTTTAAAGTTACATTCTACTTCCTATAATTCATTTTCTCTATAATTATTAATTAATCAAATGATAATGAGAGAAATTGAGCGATTTGATTGCACCTACAGTTTAACCTTGCATCAGTACAAGTCTTTTTTTTTTAAGCGAAAAACATCACCGATCTTTTAGCAGAATCTAACATAATAAATTCAAGTTGAAGCAGAAAACATCTTCACTTAAGAGGAATGAACCTAGATGAGTGAGTAGCACCAACACCAGGTCTGCCATGCTTAACAGGTTTGTAACTAATGGAGAACTCAGCCAGGTAATGCCTAATCATCTCAGGCTTGATCTCAACTTGATTGAAAGTTCTACCATTATAAACCCCGACGATGCTCCCAATCATCTCAGGTAGGATTATCATATTCCGAAGATGGGTTAGGGTTGGTTCTGGCTTCTCACCAGGTGGTGCCTCCCTTTTAGCTCGGTGAAGCTTCTTGATGAGTGCCATGGGCTTTCTCTTCAGACCTCTTTGGAACCTTCTGCGAGCACGAGCATCGCATATTAACATAAAGTTTGAACCTTTTCATTCTGGTTATCGTAAATGGAGTCCCGCATTTCATGAACTCATATTAACAAGTACCGTGGTTGATCACTGAGAATCGGCCAAAAAGATAAGAACCCAAAAGAGTTCTAGCGTGCAATAATGAAGCAGAGTAACTTACAAGCTTTTTAGTGTAGATTCCATTCAAAGACGAAATTACAAGTAGAGAAAATGAAAGCAACGAAAGAAGGGAGAAACTCTGGAAGTCTGGAGATCGAAAATTGAGAAGTGAGACGTGCGAGAGTAACGAGGATAAAAGGGAGATTTGGCTTAAAAAAATCAGCTGGTGGGATAAAACGCTCCTATATAGGAACTTCTTAAAAATTAACTGGTTGGGTTGAATTAGCTAACCCAACCAACTCTTTACCAAACAAGTTTTTGAGCTTTTTTTCAAAGTCAATCAGCTAAAATAGGTTGATCAACTAAAAATAACCCAACCAATTCTTTACCAAACAAGCTTTTAAGTTTTTTTTTTAAAAATCAATCAGCTAAAATAAATTGACTAGCTAAAAACGAGCTGATAAACTCTTCACCAGACAAGA
This sequence comes from Erythroxylum guanchezii, assembly GCA_025629825.1. Classification (NCBI taxonomy): domain Eukaryota; kingdom Viridiplantae; phylum Streptophyta; class Magnoliopsida; order Malpighiales; family Erythroxylaceae; genus Erythroxylum; species Erythroxylum guanchezii. The sequence continues at coordinate 30,831,577 of JAOTAX010000007.1, forward strand.
ATAGAGGCATTCTATAAAATGGGATGTCAAGTAATCAAGTTAAATAAGACATTGGGCTTGGGGTAGAAGAAGACATGGAATAGTCATCCAATTAAAGAAAGACACGTTGGCCCCTCTGACTGACTCTTTATAATTTACTTTCTTTTTTGCATTTTGTGTATAAACTGAGGGAGAAAAAGATGATAAGAAGACTTAAAAGATGATAGCCCTCAAAAAAATGAAGAGTGTAATGAAGTAGAACTTTATAAGATTTGTCTTCTACTCGTTAAGTTGTTCTTTTTACTGCAAATTAAGAACTTGATCATCATAATACTAGTGAAGACCCTAAGTAATATTTTTGGAAATATGATGCTTGTGAGATGATCCACTAAAGTTCCAAGCATATTCTGGAAAAGATCAACCCTTTAATTCATTCATCATATTCCAAAAATGAATTGAAGTTTCATCCTCAAAATTGTTATGATAATGTAAAACCTATTCTCAACCGTACAAATTTTTAATCCATTTTAGAATGTCGCGCGATTAAAAACAATTATGGCTGATATCAAGTGTAATCAAATAATAAGAGATGCCAAGATCACTGAGAAAATTATTATAACCAACCAGAACTCTTTCAGCATACATCTCATTTCACAAGCATGCAAAACGTTCGAGTTTAGAGTGATCGAAATGAAGAGAGAGTCTAAAATTGATTATGCAAAATCTATAGGAATTGAATTAATGTGAGATACTGATATATTTATAATAAAGTGATTGAAAGAAGTGTCAAATTCGCTAAACAAGGAAGTAAAGCAGCTCTAGTGCCATTGTGTCTAACTTGCATATACTTCTTGGTAATATCAAAGACATAGACATTGATCAATCCTGAAGCAAATTGGATTTGCTTTGCTCACAAATTCATTTTATTTGTTTTTTCTCCTTTCTGCTCTGATTTTCTGCGTTCACTTTCATTGGCAGACTCTAATTATGGGTAACTGAGTCGGTGTTGACGAAATGCCATTTGAGTAACTGAATGCAGCCCAAATTGAAAGATTTTAAAGAGAGTGTATTACTACTAAGTCATCTAATCTACCTCGCAGTTATTTTGATGTATTGAGGTTTGCATAATGTGTATTACTACGGTCATCTCTGTGCTATTCAAGGTTACCTGAAACACATTTCAGGTAACTATGTGTTCGGTGGGGTGCAGAATTGGCGAATATGGTGGTTTTTGTTGGGGAATCTGGGGACAGATTATAATGAAGGCTTACTTAGTGTGCTCCACAAAAGCGTAATACGGAAGAGGTTTTGTAATACAAATGATCAACTCCATAGCAACAAAAGCTACCCTCTATCAGATGTCAGTCCTGATAGCCCCAATGTCGTCCAAACAAGTAAAGACTGCTCCAGCTCCGATATCCGGGATGCCTTGGGGCAATTAGCTAGGATGTATCAAGTATTAACAGGTAACAAGTTATTTCATTCAGTTCAAATTTGCGCAAGATCCTCTCCACAAACATCTCCTAAGATATTTACTTGTCTATTTTCCCGTATTACCTTGCATAAGTCATGCTCTTATAGTCATGTCGGGATTGGACATATATTTCTGTTCCTAGAATTTTATTTTATAGGCTTTGGATAAAATAAAAAAGGCCCTAATTTTACTTCCTTTGGGCTCTTACGAAAAAAAAAAGTATGAGCATTTTTTATTATTCTTTACCAAGTTAGGAGTAAAATCTTATTTTACTAAATTTTATTTTTTATAAAAGTAAAATTAACTTCAATTTTACTATTTACGAGGGCACCCTGCTGTCACAAATGACTCTCGTAGACAACTACAAATCTAAACAAGGGCCCATGTACCCTCTTTGATTTGTTATCTGGCTTTTCAAATTAAGCAGGACCAAGGTTGGTTCATGGTTGTAGCGTGAACATTTCAGAACATTTATGTTTCCAGTTTAAACCAACCAAAGGGATCACTTGCAGACAGTAATATCTCATAAATAAGAAAACTTGTCCTGTGTCTTAGTGATAATTTAGACAATGGTCCTTGTACAGGTAGAGATTGTCATAAGCAAAGCATAAACTTTATCTTCTAAATCTGTTTGGATTTGTCATCTGTAACTCAAGCTGGAGAACCAACCTAACAAATGTTATGTACATCCAATCTTAAACGATACGTACACTCGACATTACCAATCTTACATAATTTTCATTTTTTTAAATAAATTAATGGTCATTAAAAATTATTTTTAATGTAACTCGACTTCTAAATAACTTAGTGGTCATTCGTCATGATGTTACTAAGAATCTTTGTAGCTTTTTTGTATAAATCTGTATTTGCGAAGAGTAATAATTTATTAATGTTAAGTTTTTGACATGTGTATGTATTTTGTAAGTTTTAATGTTTTATTATGATAAATTTTATATTGTATTTGTTGAGTTTTTTTCTGCTTTTATGTTATCTTTACAACAAAAAACTTTGACAAACTTTGTTATTTTGCAGGAATGTAAATGCTGAAAGTAAAAGAAGACAAATTACTTAATTCGATAGTATAAAATTATTTACATCCAAAGTTTCCACTTACGATGATAAAGAATTTCACTATATGAAAAAGTACAGAAGAAGAAACTGGTTAGAGAGTTGAGTGATTTTCCTAAATCACTTGCAAGAGACTTTCACTCTCTTACTGCCTGTATGGTTGCTGTCTCCGGTAGCTGGAGACGGAACGGAACAGAATCTTCGGAGACGGAACGGAACAAAAAATAGTAACAGTGAGCTGTTTGGTTATGGTGAACAGAACAGAGAAAACTATCTCCG
>JAOTAX010000007.1:30834476-30861619 GCA_025629825.1 Erythroxylum guanchezii
CAGCCCCCTCTTTCTTCCTACGTGAATAAACTCTCCATATACTAGGCTTAGTATTATTATTTTCATTGGTCCTAACAGACAGACTATTCTAGACTTTGTTTTCATTAACGAAATAAAAATTAGCTCAAATATGGACTCGTACCATGGATAAACTAACTGTGCAAGATATTGTCTCATTTATTCAAAGGAGATGATTCCTTCACATTATACTGTAACATACAATTTGCCCATTTTGTAGTTTATGGCTGACAACTTTTGTGCTGCTGCTGATATATATTTGTGAACTGCCTTCTAATGTAGCATTATTGGACAAGCTACTATGGTCCTTAGTTTAGTGAAACTTTCTTATAAATTTTGTTCCAGGTGTTCGAATTCTCGAGGACGTATCAAGTTCAGAGGTACTTTTATTTTTCAAGGTTTAGCATTATAATATTGTGAACACTTTCCTTTCTTGTTAATTTGGGTATCACTTATGCAACTGTGATGTTTCATAAGGTGAAGCGCTTACATTCCAACAACAATTTTACGTCATTTAGATTATAGGTTGAAATGTCATACAAGGTTATCTGTAGTAAGTAGAGTGACTGGTCACTGTGGCATTTGCTTTCTGTTTCAGGTTTTGTGTGCTTGTTTTTTCAAAATAATATGTTTATTTTTGTGATTTCTTATGAAGTTCATGTCTGATGTATAATTCTCCATCACTGAAAGATTGGAGATTTACAATCTGACCTATCTGTACTCTTTGTAGAGTGATAAAGGTGTGCTTGTTAAGGCTGTTGCCGTCATTGATGCAAGTGCTGATACTGTTTTTGAAGTGATTTTAAATGTTGATCGACATAGGAGATATGAGTAAGCTGCTGTATCTATCTTCTTTCTCAAACACGATTGTGGATATTTGATTTCGCCTGTAACTCTTTACAGGTGGGATATGTTGACGGGTGACTTGGAGCTATTAGATTCTTATGATGGACACTACGATGTTGTCTATGGGACGTATGATCCAAAATATTTGACTCGGTAATTTTGTCAAACGGAACCGTGACTCTTCACATATTGCATGATGCATCACTCACTTCCAATGTTTTCTGGTTATTCAAAGTTTAACATTTATTGGGAATTACAATCACTTGGTCCTCATGGAGTTGTTGTCAAAATGAAAGTGGTTTTAGTATCATCTTATTTTTTCATTATGATGCGTTTACTTTTTGAATGATGTATTCTGCAGGTGGCAATCAAATAGAGATTTTGTCTTCTCTAGGCAGTGGTTTCATGGACAAGATGGAACATACAGTAAGAATATTACTGCTGTAGTTAGTTTATTGTTTTCATGAAGTAAGATCCCCTCCTAAGGGATTCTACAACTTGGCTCTTCTTTTCCCCCTCTTACATTAGAGTTTAAAAAAAGTCTCTGTGGTTGTGCTATGTTTATTTTCTGTACCCTGTTTCTCTCTGTGCAATGTATGAACATGCTGGCTCTTTCACTGTGTTTCTCAGACAAAATTGGTTGTCAAGGCTTGAATGGTTCAAAGAACTCAAAACTTGGTGAAAGAAGTAATATTTGTTATGTTCCATATTTACATAATGCTGGGATATGAGGATTAGCTTGGTAATACACTATGACTTACCGACAAAGAAGTTTCCTAACCACAAACATATATAGCTCAAATGGTATACAAACCATGACTTGATCTTTTTAAGAACCCAAAAACTACTAAGTTTACTTCATTTTTTTTTAACTTGGACAAGTGTTAGTTTACTGAATCCATTTTGACACCTTCCGTGTGTTGGTTGAAATTTGCAGCAATCTTACAATTTCCTGCTGTACATAAGAAGCGACCACCAAGATCTGGATATCGACGTACAAGAATCAACCGTAAGAGCATTAATTCACTAGATATCTTATGTGCTTGTTCCGTTTGACTGCCAGATCGTTTCTACATTATTCTTGAAAGCATAGATACTCACTTGTATCCAAACAAATAACTTTAACTGGAAAAATCGGTCCAAATTTTCATTGGGTCTACAGAAAAAAAATGTTTCAACTTCAATTAATTTTATGTTTCAAAAAGCTTCAAATTATGTAATCTTAGCATCCAGATACTTGATATAAAGTCAACATGTCACTTCTAATTTTCATTAAGAATTTGTGAGGTAATATTAATTGTTATGTTTAGGACGGAATCTCTCTACCTCACTATTTTTGCATTACCATTATCTTACATATTCCTAGACAATGAATAAATTTTCTTCATGTTGGCCCCTTTTGTTGAGTTTATTAGATTTCAACTGTCCCTTGCCTGAGTGAAGGTTGGAAATATATTCTTTATATATTTCACCAATCCTCCCAAGAGTTACTGAACATGTTCTATTATTGGTTATTTTTGACATGTAGCTTCTACTTGGGAGATTAGAAATTTAAACACTCCAATGGGTTCAGATAAAATAAGATGTCTTGTGACGCAAATGTTAGAGATTCATCAAGCAGGGTGGTGTAGATGGAAGGGAAATCGCTGTTCAAAGTTTGAAAAGACCATTCCTTATGCATTATTGTCTCAAGTGGCTGGTTAGTTAAATGTTCACCTTGTCGTTGGATTGACTTCGTACTGGGATTGTGGTCTGTTTGCTAAAGAAAGGTGTTATATGTACTTATTTACATGTAATACGTGATTCATCAGCTTGGGATTTACTTTTGTGGGTGTTTATATCATAAATTCGCAAAAGTTTCTATGCTTTTCTGCAATTGATGTTATATTTCCCTCTACTTTTCGTTTATTTCCGTTGCCAGGTCTACATGTATTGAATGAGAGAATGGTATTAAGTGTTTTTTCACTCTTCCTGTTTTTGTTGGATGGGTTGCTGAGGGGGTGGGCTTTTAATGTACATATAATGTTATTGCATTGTCATTTAATTGTGGAACTTATAATTTTCCTTCTCTCAAGAATGTTTGTGCTTAGTAGATCCCTAATGAAACATGGATTTGGATAAAAGAATTTTTTTCACGTTAGATGGCACTATTTTGTCTATTATGTTCTGTTCTAATTACTATTTTGGATTAGAGTACCATTAGAAAGGCTGTGACCTAATTAGTTTTACGCCATTCTGTTTAGAACTTCTTTCATTTTCCCTATTATACCTTGTTTCCTGATAGTATGCAATGATTTGTTAAGAAACAGAAATTGCACTCTTTTTTTCTTTTCTTTTTATTTTATCTTCAAATTTAGGGCTAGTAATGGTTTGTGGGACGTGAGAAGTTTTTGAAATATCTAACAGGACAATGTGCAAAGGCAAGTCTGATGGAGTTAATTTTCACATGACATTTACAATATGATGATAAGAATGGCAATGATGTGCTTGTTTGGTCATCAGGTTTGAAAGAATATGTAGGAGCAAATCCAGCACTCAAAGTTGAAGCTTCAACAACAGTTGTCCATCCAAAACTTTCTGATGTTTCCATCACGAGTAGTGAGGTTGAGGACACAGAAGTGAATGATGAATTTTATGATGCAATTGCTGCTGATGTATCATCATCATCAGATGAAGAGAGTGATGATGATGACGAGTATAGACATGATGAGGTTCTCCTTTCGCTTCCCCATGAGCTTTTAAGAAATATTTTTGGATCTAACTGTGTGTTTGTTGTCCTATTAACAACTTTCATGAACTAATATTATGAAAAGCTCTGAACTGAACTCTCAATCTGTGACACAGGACAAAAAGGTGAAACTGAAGAATGTTTCGTGGGCCATTGCAAGCCTTGCTTTGAAACGAACTTCAGGTCCTTTCTATCTGGATTTTTTTTATGTCATACAATGTCTTCTGTTGTTTTCTGGATAAAGTTCTCCAATTTTATACTAGTTACACAAAGAATGTGCCTTAGTTTCAGACATTGTTATATTTTGAACAATGCACTTGAAGTTCAGAAGAAAAGGGCATATTTTTGTGCATGTTAAATCATGGTATCTATTGTATGATATGTTCAAGATTTTATATGATGCTGAAAATGAAATGGAGTACCAACTACATTTTCATAAGCCTTTGTATTCTTTTCTTTTGTTCTGTTTTCCTTGTATAGTTTTGTTAAAAGTCATTGTGGCTGCAGCTCCTGATGCAAATAAGGAATTGGATCGGAGTGTACCTCCAATCTCTCTTGATACAACACAATTCCATGGATCTTTGCATAAAGGGAAGGATGAGAAAGACACAAACTGTTGGACTTGTCCAGATGGTGCAGGATTTATGATCAGAGGAAAGACTTATCTAAAAGATAATTCAAAAGTACGTTTTTTTTTTTGGAAATTAATTCAAAAGTAGGTTTCTCCCTTAGAAATTTATACTTGTAGATATGTCAGCTGATGTGAAAATCTAGGGGTTTTCCTCCCTGTTTTGGTTCATTTGAGATCCATGCAAGCCAAGATGGCTGCAATTTCTGCTCTGTAGGCTTTAAATTTTCATGTACTTGGCTTCTGCATGGAGGAGTTAAGCTATTGGTTTAAAGTCTTTACCTACCATTTTCTGCTTATATGTTAAATTATTTACAGGTGAAGGGAGGAGATCCCCTTCTCCAGCTGATAGCAGTTGATTGGTTCAAAGTTGACCAGGCCCTTGGCAGGGTTGCATTGCATCCTAGGTGTTTGGTGCAGGTATCACATTTTTTAATGTCACTAACTGTTTTTTCATTGGTCACTTTCCTTCTACATACATCTAGCATTCAGTTTTTGCCATAAAGTTTGCTGTAATCATTTTATCGTTCAGAAATGTACTTTAGGATCATTGTAATTGGAGTAGTAACTCTTCCACTGAATTGCTCCACTTACTGCAGACAGAAGCTGGGAAAAAGCTCCCTTTTATCCTTATCATCAATCTACAGGTACCCCAGAGCAATTAATTTCAATATCCTCCTTTTTGACCAAGTCTTAATAGGAATCAGTGCTTGAAGTTCAAATATATTTGTTATATTTGCAATTCTTCGAGAGTCAACTGTTCAAACATGTCTACATAATAGAATTCCAAATAAATAATGTACTCGATCAATGTTTCTTCATAATCAGTGCAAAAGTTTCATTCTGGAAAAGATTCAAAAAGTTCCGAACTAGTCTACGATAATGGAACTATTTCTGTAGTATTGAGGCAAATCTTTGCAGCTTTCCTCTTCAGAAATGGTCCTAGTAATTTAATCGTATCCATGTTGTTGGATGGAGAGGAATAGAGGATCCTATTGACGATGTTGATTTTGATTTGTGTTTTGTTTGGGTTTAGAGAAAATTATGCCCTTCTGTTGTATTTTGTTTCAGATTCCCGCAAAACCAAACTACAGTATGGTTCTCTACTATGCTGCAGAAAGGCCAATAAGTAAAGATTCCTTATTGGCAAAATTTGTTGACGGGACAGACATGTTCCGAGATTCAAGATTCAAGCTGATTCCAAGTATTGTTGAGGTATTAAAGACATAAGAATGAGGAATTATTTTTCAACTAACTTTACTGGGCGTTATGCCATCAATATTTTGTAGGATCTCATTTCCTTCAATTTTTACAGGGATATTGGATGGTCAAACGAGCTGTTGGAACAAAAGCTTGTCTTTTAGGGAAAGCTGTGACCTGCAATTACTTCAGACAAGATAATTTTTTGGAGGTAAAACATCTCCCAGGATTCTGTTAACCCTTTTGGTAGACTTGCTGAGGATCATTCCAACACTTTTGGTCTAAATTCAATAAGGGGCATTGGGGTTTGTTGTAATAATTCTGATTAAAATCATGATATCACTGTGTGTTCATAAAATGGTAGGGAGTTTAAGTGATCATTTAGAACAACAAATGCTCCCACGTGCCTCTACCTTTTCCTATTTGTCCTCTCAAACGTGGGGGCATGCTGGATTTATTGTTCAAATTAGAATCGGAGGCTTTTTTGTGAATGCTTGTACAAATATATTGAGATTTGTGTTGCTTAATTTCACTGACCAGTTGTATGGGAAACTTAATTACAGAAAATTTCCTTTTCTCTTGATACAGATTGATGTAGATATTGGATCATCATCCGTTGCAAGAAGTGTGATTGGTCTTGTCCTTGGATACGTAACAAGCTTAGTCGTTGATCTTGCAATTTTGGTTGAGGTTTGTGTATTACAACATTGAGACTCTTTTGATCGATCAAGTTTGTTATTATTCAAACTAAGTTCTCTGGCAATGTCTTCAATGCAATATTCCCCATCTAGTTACATATTCTACTAGTAAGCAGATAAGGAACTCAATAATTGTGTCTCTTTTTCTGGATTGGTTGGAAAGCCAATTATCTTATCAGCATCTAGTAGCTGGTTTCTTGTGGTGCATTCCCCTCTGTAGAAACAATTTGGATGATTTCGATCACTCTATTTATTCAAATAGTCATAAGATGTATTACAGTTGTAGTTATGTATGAATGACTACTTTTCTTTTTCTTTTTCAGGCAAAAGAAGAGTCTGAGTTGCCAGAATATATTCTTGGGACTGTCCGGCTAAACCGTGTGAGGCTTGACTCTGCTGTATCTTTATCTGAATAAGGTTTTAGAACTTTAATAACTTCGCCCATCTCTTTGTCCATTACCAAAGCTATTGTGCCAATAGCTGTCCAGTTTTTCTGCAAAATCTTAGTCCCTAAGAATGAGGATTTGATCATTAAAAACCCCTTATAAATTTGTGTACATTCATTTACAGGCCAACAGCCTGCACATTAAGCTTGTTCAGAATTCTTTCAATTACAATGACCCAACTTGTGTTTTTGCTCTTGCCCACTATCTGACATCTTTTCTTCTGAATGTTGGACTATGTAATCAGCTGTTGCTAATGTCTCCAAGAATTTAGAACCAAGAGTGTGTTCTGCAGTTTAATGACAATTTGTTAGAACTCAAGTCATTCACAAACATATGTTTTAGATTCATTCTGCTAATGCATTAAGGTACACCCGTTTTTGTTGTACTAGAAATTATATACATTTGTAAAGGCTTCCATCACAATTTCCCTCAAGACCTTGGAATGTTTTATTCCAAAAAAGCTTCAGATAAAAGTTAAAAGCCAATTCCACCACTAAACTGTAAGGAATACTTCACTACATAACTAAAAAAGTGTAAAGAACTATTGAAAAAAGAGAGAAAACAAAGTATAATCGTCCCTTTCATCAATCCCTATCCCACTTAACTCCAACTGCTCTCCATCTTTTTTGGTTCAACTTCATTACTGTTGCATGCATTTGCTTTAACGTGCAATTGACGTTTGTTTGTGTTGATTTAGAATTTTTTTTTCCTCTTTTGTCCAAACATCTTCATCCCACTCTACACACGTTCCCTTTTCGTGATTTGGCACATTAGTTTCTGCACCACAATTTCTGAGTAGATTTTTTAGTTTTTTTTCTCCTATTGGCTCCTTCAATGTGTCCATTGACAATAGAGAGAAATGGGACCAAAAGGGTATGGTTGGTGTTTTACTGATTCGGATGATGGTGCCATTGGCCCTGCCTGCCAGTTAATTAAACAAGGAAAACAAAGAAAAAAAGGAAGATGATTGAATTACTGTTAATGACACTATTTGTTATGAATTTGAATGAGCTTAAGATAATACCAAATCAAAAAAGCATTGAAAGCCTCCACCTAGTCTTACTCCTTTCTTTGATCAACAATGGGAATCGAGTTTTTCACCTTTTTCTCCCTAAAAAGATGTGTTGGCCCCTACTCCCAAGGCCACACGTTCAGTGGAGGGTTGTTCCTCTCTTTTTCTCGTACCTGTGGCCTGGGATAAGTTTCTCATACAGTATGATTCTGCTTCAAGTTTTGGCCATTTGGGTTCTATTAATTTCTCTTCCTCTTTCACAAATCCATAAGCTTTGCCTAGTTGAGTTATAGTTTAGTATTGAACTCATTCAGCATAGATCATGGTTCTAATTATTCTTTTTGGTTTCAGATATAAGATACTATCCCTCTTCACAAAAGCTTAAAAAACCATTAAGTACTTTCACGGATCAATCTCTTATGCTATTGTCAATCATGTTAACCCTACCACTAGTTCTTGATATGAAAATCATAACCCATCACGGAAAGTAAGATAAGAGAAGTGGTTGATAAATCTTATGCCAACCTAAGCTAACTTTTAATAAAGTTGAAGCCACCTTAAAAATTTAGTTGATTGGCCTTACTCTTAGTTGTGATAATCTTCCAAGTAATGACTAGCAAGAGTGTTCAGTAGTTCGATTCAAAATTAATTGAACAAAAGTTAGCTTTATTAAACGTAAATTATATTAGGATCCAACTAATTATACAAATTGGATCAACTCATCCTAAAGTCAACTATCAAAATAAGTTTGATTAGGCTCCAAATCATTGTCATCATTTATGTTCAAATAATAGATATTAGATTGGTATACAATGAATGACTTATAAGAAGACAAAGAGGAGAAGGTTTATAATAAATCTCAATTAAGAAATATTTGGGCAAAGTAGAATGGATGCATCAATAGAAAATATAAAGAAAGAAACTTTAATGGCATTCATTTAGTTTCAGAGTTTCAGACTTGGTCACAGGCTTTATTATCACCCATTGAATGAGAGCTAATAATAACATACCGTTGGAATGAATTATTTATATCACGAGACTCGCTCTGAAAGTATATGCATGGATGAAAGTTTGTTGCAGAGGGAGGCAAAGGATCCTCTTCTGAAGTCATAATGAAAGCACCTAAGCTTAGTAGTTGTGCACCACCTGTGCTGTTTCAGGGAAAAACATTTCATGTCCAGTAATAATTCTCGGCAGTGAAAGTTCAAGCATCATAAATGAAAAAGATGAAGAAGAAGCAATTAAACCCTCCAAGCTTTTCAAGCTTTTCTGTGTCTTACTCACTTAAATGCTCAAGCTTTTGACAGATATCTTCACTGCTGATTGCCTTTATGCTTGTTTCCAAGTACGAACAGTACCTGTAAGTCTTTTGCTGCGTAAATTTAATCTCTGATACGAAATAGGAACGTGCTTGCCACATATATAGAACACTTAAAACACTGTTTAACCTAACTTCTCCTGAACTCACCTGCAAAATCAAACTTGGAATGCGGTACTTTTTTAGTTTGTAGCCTTAACTGGCAAATAAGTACGAGAAAGTTTTAAGCTTTTAAGACCTGTCTGGAGGATAAGTTCATGAAAAAGATTTGACAGTCACTGTGTTTTTCTTGTTGGATTCAGAAATTTCTCCGTTAAAGACCTCACTTTGTGTTTTTGTTGTTTCTTGTTGGATTCAGAAATTTCACCGTTGAAGACCTCACTGTGAAATGATGAATTTTCAATTCTGTATCCTCTCTCTCCAGCTGGTACCATTTTACATATAATTAAAGTTGTTTAGTTCTCGTAAGAGACGTTAAATCCATCATTAAACTTCTACTTGGACCATGAACGAGTGTAGTCACTAGCTGCTACCAAATATGGAGTGTGTCCTTCAAGGACAGAGAAAAGGAGTACTCAAATCATAAATCAGGAAAAAAGATTGTTGCTTTTGTCACAACCGTTGTCTCTACTCTGCACCTGCTACTGTCATTTCATGTCAAGTACTTTACAAGGGTCTACTCTTGTTTGTACACATTATCATCCGTTAAGAAATCCACCATTTATATATCAAAGCACAACTTTCTTCTCTATATTTTTTTATTGGTTAGTTGATGTTTATATTATTTTTCAGATTTCTTTAAGTTTTTGACATTAGCTGTCAAACATTGGAAGCTTTCATCACCTAAACCAGACTTTAAACTTTTCTTGGTGATTAATTCCGAAGAAGAAATTTTGACATGAAATCCTGAACCCATTTTGCAGAACAGATGATGCAACTATTCTAACATGCTTTCCGGGAAAAAAATTTCACCACAGGTGTTATGATTATACCATACATATAAACAGTATAAAGCTAGATCAAACCAGTAGGTATCATGATTATTACTCGTACCATGCAAGCTAAACCTGAAATCATCCCACTAAAGAGAGAATATAAACAAGGGAACTTTCCTTTCCCTCATGATAAAATAACAAGATATTGATTCTAAAGTTCATATCTTGAATTGTTTAATCCCCGTTTTAAATCAGATATCTGCTTATTGATTTTCCAGGCTGCAACTGGAATAAGAAAACAGAAAATTTTGAATTTTTAGCATTGAATTTTGTGCAGACTAACTTGAACCAAGCTTATTGTTTAGTTATTTAAATAGTCTATTTCAAATATAAGATTTTTATGTTATTCAAAAATAGAAAACTATGGATAATTGGAAGGAAAAGCAAATGAAAAGATGCATGCTTCAATGTGAAAGCTACTAAATTTCTTAGTGGCCAACAACATAGAAATAAATCTAAGGCCTAAAGGGCCCTTCTTGCCTCTAAAAGCAATCCAATGATATTCCCATATCAACTAATCCACTATACGTCATTCCTTTCTCTTTTCTCCAGTCCCCATGCAGTCTTCATCTCAAAATACAGACTCATCGAAAGGCAAAGGCAATAACCTTATATGATATACAAGACATATTTTGCCTTCTATTGGCAGGGTCTACTATTGTCCTTCTTCCTTCTTTACCGCGAGTTCCAATGGAGATATTCCATTACTTTTGCTTCAAGGTTTGTGTGGCCTTTACATTTTTCAGTCTGGTTTTTGCATCTGATCCTTACTCAGAAGCACTTTTAAGCTTAAAATCCGAGCTTATCGATGATGATAATAGCTTGGAAGACTGGTTAGTGCCTCACGGCGTGAACACGTCAGTGGAAGTCCATGCCTGTTCTTGGTCAGGAGTCAAATGTAACAAAGACTCTACAGTGGTTGTAGGATTAGATTTGTCCTTGAAGAATCTAGGTGGCATATTATCTGGGGAACAGTTTAATGTCTTCACAGAACTTGTTGATCTCAACCTCAGTTATAACTCATTCTCCGGTCAGCTTCCCGTACATATGTTCAATCTTTCCAATCTTAGGAGCTTAGATATTAGCAGAAACAACTTCTCCGGCCAATTCCCAGATGGGGTTTTCGGTCTTCAAAAGTTGGTCGTACTTGATGCTTTCAGCAACAGCTTTTCAGGTCCACTACCAGTTGATTTTTCCCAGCTAGAGTTCCTCAAAGTTCTCAATTTAGCTGGTAGCTACTTCAGTGGACCAATCCCATCAGAATATGGATCTTTTAAGAGCCTTGAATTTGTTCACTTGGCTGGTAACTGGCTCAGCGGCAACATACCACCAGAACTAGGCAAGCTCAAGACAGTATCTCACATGGAGATTGGTTATAACTCTTACCATGGAGGTATCCCATGGCAATTGGGTAACATGAGCGAGCTCGAGTATCTTGATATAGCCGGTGCAAATCTCTCTGGTACAATCCCAAAGCAACTCTGTAATCTTACCAAGCTCCATTCTTTATTTCTATTCAGAAACCAGCTCACTGGGTTGGTCCCAGATGAGTTTAGCAAACTCTTGTCTCTTTCAAGCTTGGATCTCTCTGATAATCGGCTTTCTGGGCCAATACCTGATAGCTTTTCAGAGTTGAAAAACCTTCGACTGTTAAGTTTGATGTACAACGAAATGAACGGCACTGTCCCACGAGGCATTGCGATGCTTCCAGCTTTAGAAACTCTGCTCATATGGAACAACTTCTTCTCTGGTTCACTTCCAGAAGATTTAGGCAAGAACTCAAAGCTCAATTGGGTAGATGTTTCCACCAATAATTTTGTTGGTAGCATTCCACTGGATATCTGTGCTGGAGGTGTGTTGTTCAAGCTTATGTTGTTTTCTAATAACTTCACGGGCAGTCTTTCACCTTCTATTTCGAATTGTTCTTCGCTTGTTCGTCTTCGGATAGAAGATAATTCCTTTTCTGGTGAGATTCCTCTGAAATTCGACAAGCTTCCTGGTATAACTTATGTGGATCTCTCCAACAACAAGTTCACTGGAGGGATTCCCTCAGATTTGCCTCATGCTTCCAGTCTTCAGTACTTCAATGTCTCTCATAATCCAGGTCTAGGAGGTGTTATCCCTGAACAGCTTTGGTCTCTACCACTCCTTCAGAATTTCTCAGCATCAGACTGCAATATCTCTGGCAAATTTCCTACAACTGGATCATGCAATTCTGTTTCTGTGATTGAGTTACGCATGAACAATCTAGCAGGAAATGTTCCAAAAAACATTTCAAGGTGCTCGAGTCTTACTAAGATGGATTTAGCTAACAATCAATTCACTGGCAACATACCAGAAGAGATTGCAGGTCTTACAGAGTTAAGTGTCTTGGACTTGTCACACAATAACTTCACTGGTCCATTATCAGCGAAATTTGGTGACTTTTCGAGATTGAAATTTCTCAATGTGTCTTTTAACAACATCTCTGGTTCTATACCCTCCATCAACTTGTTTAAATTGATGGGTAAGAGTGCATATGAAGGAAATCCAAATTTATGTGGAGCACCTCTGCGACCTTGCTCCACATCAATGGCCATATTCGGAGGTAGGGGCATATGGAAGCTCATATGGGTTCTACTTCTGTGTTCAGGAGTTGTTGTTTTTCTTGTAGCATCAACCTTGGGGATATTTTACATCAGAAGAGAAGGTAAAGGCCAATGGAATATGATCTCCTTCAACGGACTCCCAAGATTCACAGCAAATGATGTTCTCAAAAGCTTTAGTTCCACTGAAACAATACCAGCAGGTTCTCCACCATCAGCTTCCACCAGCAAAGTAGTTTTGCCCACAGGAATTACAGTCTCGATGAAAAAGATTGAACTTGAAAGCAAGGGAATCAAGAAAGTTTCAGAATTCGTAACACAGTTAGGCTATGCAAGGCACAAGAATTTGATTCGAGTGTTGGGATTTTGCCACAACAAACTCGTAGGCTATTTGTTGTACGATTGTTCATCAAACGGAAATCTGGCAGAGAAGAACAGTATGAAGAAGGATTGGACAGTCAAGTACAAGCTCATAGTAGGTATAGCTAGGGGACTCTGCTTCCTTCACCATGAATGTAGCCCAGCAATTCCTCACGGAGATCTGAAGTCAAGCAGCATTCTGTTTGATGAAAATATGGAGGTCCATTTAGCTGAGTTTGGCTTCAAGTACCTGGCAGAAATGGCTAAATCCTCATCTTCAGAAACATTTTCAATTAGAGCAGCAGGTAAAATTTTAACTCCTTATGTTGTTTCATGTAGGTTGTGTATTGTGTAAGTCCTCACATAGTTCCAAGCCGGTCCCAAAAAGCCTAAGTTGTTCGATCAAAAAAGACGGATAAAAACTTCAGGTTGGTACCCTTAAGCGTGCATTTTGTTAGTCCTACCAGGAAAGTTGCAGCTTGTCTTGAGTAACGAAGTTCTGAAAGTTATTATTTTCCTGGAATCTTTCTGTACTGACAAGATCAGCAAACTTGATTTACTGTTTAGAAAGCAAATCATTTTTTTCAGTCTATTGACTCATCTTAAACCTTAAAAACTTTTGTTTTATATGTTTTGATCAGGTGAACTCAACACTTCCCTGAAAGAAGAGCTCTACGCAGACATATATGACTTTGGAGAGATCATCCTGGAAGTCTTGACCAATGGCAGACTTACAAACGCAGGAGAGACCGTACAGAACAAGCCTCTGGAGGTAATCCTACGAGAGGTGTTTGCTGATAATGAAAGCTCTGCTAATTCAATCCAAGAGGAGATAAGATTAGTTGTTGAAGTTGCTGTCCGCTGCACTAGAAGTAGACCTTCTGAGCGACCATCAATGGAGGAGACAGTCAAGCTACTGTCCTGTTCAAAATCACAGAGAAACCAAACAGAACTGATGAAGCCAAATCAGTATACATAGAATTACCATTACAAGATTGATGAAAGTGTTGGATTTAACAAGTAGCTAGATCATGTGAGTGCTTGTGAGTTTTTGATTTTGTTGTTTGTTAATAGCCAGGATCTATATAAGTTTGTGTACTGTCAAAAAAAGTTATCAGATCAATTCTAAATGGCACATGACAGCAACTATGCAACTTGTTACGATCTAAAAGTTACATTATGTGGGAGATCACTCGAGGTTCATGACACTTAATTGGTAACCATTGCACAATTTTCTTCTCTCCTTCCAGCCCTTTTGGTGCTGTTCAAATTCTTGACAAGGCAATGCAGTCTTTAGGAAGCTATGCGAACTACTAAAATAGGATGAAAATTGGATTAAAAGACCGGCTGAGGGGGTATGAAATCACACGAGCCGAAATGCTCAAAGCCGAAGCCGGAGGAGTATAATCGGCTATTGAAGGAGGTGAAATGCTCAAAGACGAAGGACTATGATCACTTATCGAAGGTTGAACCGTTAAAAAGACTTAAAACTGCAGCAATAGCACTGCCAATGGATGAGTTCAAGAACTGGGGAAGATGATTTGCTATAGATAACCAAAGTTACCAAACCCAGAAAATTCATTGTAGTTCACTCCAAAACCAGCTTTCCTAAGGAAGTGGAATTGAATCTTTCGATAGGTTCATTACATGTATAAGACCTTTGTGTGGCTAATGCAGTTTGATATCTTTCTATTGAATGAGATCTCAATTCTTGCAACAGTTTCGTTAGCCCTTTTCGATTTGTATACTGAAGAGTGTCTAAATTCTCAATTTTCCTTGGATTCTGAAAACCAGACAAGAAAAACTTCGGTTTTTTTTGTTTTCAAAGACGAAATTTTTATTGGAACGCCATTGCTGTCTAGCATTACAGATTATTTAGCTGTCATGCTTGATCGTGACCAAAAAGATTCCATCTTTCAATTAGAACTTTGAATTTCAGGTAATCCCATATCAACAGAACCACCGGAGGCACGAACTGTAATTTCACCTTCCCATAGAGACATTTTCACAAACAGCTAGACTTCAAACCTCGCAACTTAAAACCCACCGCCTCCACGACCCCACCAAAGCTATCAAACCTCCCATTCACCACATCAACATCCACCCCCAAGCTCTGAGCTCCGGCCGCAGTTACCGGCCCATGCGTCGCCACCACCAACCTCGGCCACACCCTCCTCACGGTCTCCCAATCCCACCCAAGTTCCACCAAACTTTTCAGCAACCCCTCTACTTCCCCAATACTCGTAAAGACCACCGCATCCAAACCCTTCTCTCCCCTCTCCACGATAGTCCTCGCACATGTGGGTCCCGACCACCGGGTCTCATACGCGTCGACGCGAACCGGAACCCATCCGGATTCCTCAAATTCCCGGATAAAACCCGGAACTACCGGAGGCTCAGTTAGACCCACCACTCTCGGAACCGGACACAGCACTCTCCGACCAAATCCTTCTCCCAAACAACGTACCATGTCGCCTGGAGTCGCTGTCGGAGGCACCAAGACTCGAACCTTTTCATTATCACCACAAAACCGACGCAAAAACTCCTCATTTATCAGCTCCGCATCTTTTCCCAGTGCGGCGACTATGAACTTCTCGCCGGAGGGAGGGAGTAGAGGCGTGGGGAGAGAGAGAGAGGCAGCAGCGACGGCGGAGATGGCTGTCCGGGAAGGGAATGCAAGAGCGGAGAAGCCAGTGATAGAGTTGGGAGCGAGGTGGTGGACTAGGGCTTGTGGAGTGGGTTTGGTGGTGATTGTTGGGCACCATAGAGGAGTTAGCGAGTTGAGGACGAGGAGGCGAGAGAGTCTGGCGGCATAGTTCTCCGGCGTAGTGAATGCAACGATTGGGTTGTGCGTGGTGCTCATTGTTTTGTGATTACAATTTATCGAAGTTGGGAGTTCCTTGGTTTAATAACAACAGACTAAATTGAATAATGTCTTCTAGTAGATAAAATTTGTAATCATCTCAACCGGATCATCCATAAATTATAGTTTTAACCATTCTCAGACCCTAATACTGAGCTCAGAGAAAGTTAGGCAGTTCAACACTGCAATCTCAGTAAAAGTTAGGCAGTTCCTATTGTCTGCAATACAAAATTGTGGCGCCAGATACACAAACAGGCTTTGCATAGGCTAAAATAACATTTCACATATACGGAAACACATGACAATGCTATGACTTCTGACTAGTTTGAGGTCCATACATAAACCTGTCCTCCACCGGTGGCTCCTGCTAGCATTCCGACTTTATAAGGGTGTGCAGCAAATCTGCATGGAATAGCAGTAAGGTCCGGACTTTCCAGAGTCATTATTGTTCTTCTTTGAGCAGGTGATATTACATCAACTCCTCGTTTCATGCTGCCTATGAAAATATGAGAATCATCCCAACCCCATATTGCTCTGTTTACAGACATTTAAAAGATGGTAACTGTTAGATAAGATTCCTTATTCTTTGGTCCTTGCATAGCAGATTGTAATAACCTTGGATTAAAGTGTCCGTTTCAATATTCCAATGGTCTACTTATTGGCAAAAGAGATTACCTGAAATTAGAAATCCATCTGCCAGTGTAATTGTTGTGGGGTATCATGGAAGTCTCCTCAAAATTAACACCATTAAATACACCAACTCTGTCATCAGTACTGCAAGAAAGAACAAAGATGAAGCAGAAAAGGATAGTTATTAGGATGAGATTAAGTTACTGTAGGTTCTCATAATGAGAACAAAAGTTGCAAGACAAGAAGGTATTATAAATGTCAAAGAGTCAATATCATAAAGTCCATGAAACAAAATAGTGTTTGTGCAGGTTAACCCCAGGCCAAGGGTAACTATGTACCTGGTTGTTGCAAGGGAGACTCCATAAGGAGAGAAGTAAGCAGAATGCACAGGCCTCTTATGAGAGAATGTCTTCAAACATGAGGGTTTATTTCTAGAAATACTTCTCAAATCCCATAGGCGAGCGGACCGATCTGTGGAACTCGTAGCCATAATGAAAGGGTTTTGAGGATTGAAATCTATGGTGTTGATCCTGCCCTCATGTAGAATCCACTGGGATGCAAATTTTCCCATCCTCTCATCCCAGATGCTCAATCCTCCATGACCCTCACTCAGATATAAGTTCTTCATCTCATTTGGTTGTTGAGAGAGAGTATATATAGCCTCATCACCATTATAGACTAGATCAAATACTTCTTTTTCGACATCCATTAGTCGGATAAAACCATGATAACAGCTGGTAAATACCTACATAGCATTTAACAGATACAAGTGAGCTAAATCTATAAGAATTGAAATTGCAATGAGTATGCGATGTAAATCATATTCTACACAAAACTCAAACATTCAAATGTCCATTCCTGATTTCACAGCAATGCAATGCACTACCAATAACTTTCAGATAGAAGAACCTGACAACATAAGTTCAAAACAAGATGTCTTTAACTTGCCAAAGGCAAATCCATAACAAACAGCAAATCCGAAACTATAAACACTAGCTGTTCAAAATTCACAAACAAATCCAAAGACGCAAAATCTATCACCAAAAGTACCTTGGATAAACAAGCTCGCTGAAACAAAATCCCAGAAATTGGCCCAGTATGCGGCGAATACAAATATATCCCCTCATCCTTCTTCCCTTGAAAATCCATATTCCAAAATGCAACATCGCCATATTTATTCCCTGCTGCAACCATCCTCACATCCTCACGTGGCAAAAAATAAACCACCAATATCTTCCCCTGAAGAAGCCTTGCAATATTCTCTGGTTTCAGATCCATCGACCCCAGATCAAGATCACTCTTAAGACCCATCCCAAAATCCAATGTTTCGCTTTTAATCACACCCTTTACCAACCTAACAGAAACCGCGTCCCTTGCCTCCTCATCAAATTCTTCCTTAGTTGAAACACCCAATTGGGGTTTCTCCTCAGTAACCTGCCCTTTAAGAGTATCACTCATACCCTTTAGCAACCTAACAGAAACCCCATCCCTTGGCTCCTCATCAAATTCTTCCTTAGTTGAAACACCCAATCGGGGTTTCTCCTCAGTAACCAGCCCTTTAAGAGTATCAATCAGTGCTCTGTCAGACCCAGTTCCAGTATACGCGTCCCTCATACTCAACTGGCCTAGAACACTCGCTAAGGGTTTCTTGGGACCAATCGGGACAGCAGGTTTAGTGGTAGAGTCGTTAGAATCATCAACAATACCATTTGAATCAGGAGGCAATCCCCGAGTACGCAGAGAACGTCTGATGACAACAGGGCTCTGGACCTTGGGTTTCTTCTTCTCGGGACTGACTTTATAGGATTTGGAGGATCCAACTCTGCTCAGTAGAAAAATAACAACATTTAAAAAACAAACAAAAAAAAAGACTCGTTTTCTCACTTGAAAAAACCAAACACAGACACAGATAGAGAGAGAGGGAGAGAGACAGAGAGAGGAACCTTTGACGTTTCGTGTTGGCGGAGAGTTCAGATGCTTTGGTGTGGATGTTGAGGGCTGCGATCATTTCTCCGTTCCGGCGAATGTTCTCCAGCCGCTTTCGCTCATACTCCGTGAGTTGATTACTTGACGCCATTAGCGAGACAGAGAGAGAGAGAGGTTTGGATTTTTCGCCGACTTTCGGAGGAACTTCTTTGGCTATTGTATGAGAAATCGGGTGACTGAAAACGGCGGCATATTAGGAATTTGGCGGGAATAATTAATTAAAGATTGATCAAATCTTACAATTAAGAATTAGAAAAAAAACGTGTATTGTTAACTATTTGGTGAAGCTAATATGTTTATTTTTATTTTTTGTTTTTAAATTTAGTTAAAAAGCTTGAGTTTATGGTTTCCACTTTAAGTTTAGTTTTTTTAAAATTATTTTTTTAAAAAGTAATTTTTATTTCTCTTTTATTATAATGTGATTTAATATCAAGTTAATATACATTAAAATTAATTTATAAATAGAAATCTAATTATCAATTATTTATTTAATAATATATAATAATTTACTGATAAATTCCAAAAGAGATCAAATAAAATTAACCTAATTTATTTATTATATCTTTAAATTTTATATAATGTGTAATTATTAGACATTAACAATCAAGTTTTTGTTAAATTACTCCTTTAATTTATTTAAAAATCAAATTTTAGTAAAATATATAAAAGTAAAATTATTTGTATTATTATTATTTTAGTAAATATTAGTGTAATTGACACCGTGGAAATTGAACATAGGACTACCGTTTGAAGTTACATGCCAATACAGCCATGAGAATCATCCATGACAGAACCAGCAACCAACCAACCGCTATAACAGCCGATAAGACCGTAGACATTCGTCAGCCATTAAAGCAAAACAGGCGGACCCGAGTTGGTCGATCGTCCATTGCTTTTTTTTCAGTGTCTGTAAGCTCCTCAAGTTGGCTATAAGTATCTCAACCAAAGCTTGAACCAGAAGCCCTTCTGTCTTCAATTACGTGCTAACAACTTATATCGGTCTCTCCCTTATATTTTTCCTCCCTCGTCTCTTTCATAGCCTTATGGACGAAGAGGGAGAGACATAGGCCGCTTCCTTTCCGTCCGTTTAGTGCATAAAACATCAGAGAATAGCCGTTTGGACGTATTTTTCCCTTTTCTTTTTCTTTTTTTCCCCCTCTTTTCCTGTATAGTGTTGTAGTTTTCTTATAGGTCGCCATGGCTGACATTTCCTTCGAACAGATAAAGAATGAGAATGTTGACCTAGTAAGCATGTTGTCTCTTTCACATGTTACAAAGGAGAAAAAAATCAAATGAAATGGACGTACCTCATTGAAGCTAAACTCTTGATGTTTTGTTTCCGTTTTTTTTTGGATTGTGCAGGAGAGAATTCCTGTTGAAGAAGTGTTTGAGCAGTTGAAATGTACCAGAGAGGGGTTGACCACAGCAGAAGGTGAGAAGAGGCTTGAAATATTTGGTCCCAACAAGCTTGAAGAGAAAAAAGAGAGCAAAATCCTCAAGTTTTTGGGTTTCATGTGGAATCCTCTATCATGGGTCATGGAAGCAGCTGCTATTATGGCCCTTGTCTTTGCCAATGGAGGTGGTATGGATCCAGACTGGCAAGACTTCGTCGGTATTACGGTACTGCTTCTTATAAACTCCACCATCAGCTTCATTGAAGAAAACAATGCAGGAAATGCTGCTGCTGCGCTCATGGCTGGTCTCGCACCTAAAACCAAGGTAATTTCGACCAGCAATGTTCACATGGCTTGAAGCAAGATATGAAATAAATAAAAAAAAGATTTGGGTTCATTGTAGATGTGGGAATACTTGTAGGTCCTGAGAGATGGGAAGTGGAGTGAGCAAGAGGCAGCCATTTTGGTTCCAGGAGATGTGATTAGTGTCAAGTTGGGAGACGTGATTCCAGCTGATGCTCGTCTCTTGGAAGGAGATCCTCTCAAGATTGATCAATCTGCACTCACTGGTGAATCCCTTCCAGTCACCAAGAATCCAGGGGATGAAGTCTTTTCAGGATCAACCTGCAAGCAAGGTGAGATAGAGGCTGTTGTTATTGCTACTGGTGTTCATACCTTCTTTGGAAAGGCTGCTCATCTTGTTGATAACACCAATAATGTTGGTCACTTCCAAAAGGTACAGCTACCTCTAGTCTCATTACCTACTGTAATACACATTACACTTCCATATTTGGTATAATGAGCTTTTTGTGCTGTGTCCACATTTTTCAGGTGTTGACATCCATTGGAAACTTCTGTATATGCTCAATTGCAGTAGGAATGGTAATTGAGATCGTAGCGATGTACGCAATAGAGAAAAGGAAGTACAGAGATGGCATTAACAATCTCTTGGTCCTTCTCATTGGAGGTATCCCTATTGCCATGCCTACAGTCTTGTCAGTGACAATGGCTATTGGGTCTCATCGCCTCTCAGAGCAAGGAGCCATCACCAAGAGGATGACTGCCATTGAAGAAATGGCTGGGATGGATGTCCTCTGTAGTGACAAGACAGGGACTCTCACACTTAACAAGCTAACTGTCGACAAAAACCTCATCGAGGTCTGTCATACAATATGTTTCTTGATTTTGGAGGTGCGAGGGTTGTACGTCATTTCATAGTGTTCCCTTTAATTTCAGGTATTCACAAATAGCATAGACAAGGACACTGTGGTCCTACTTGCTGCTAGGGCTTCCAGAGTAGAAAACCAGGACGCCATTGATGCTTCAATTGTTGGGATGTTAGGCGATCCCAAGGAGGTATGGAATTGCATTTACTTGTGGATATTGGTCACTCAACTTTCTTCATAAAAACAATGGAGCAACTAAAATAGGAGTTTTACTTCGCATTCTCAGGCAAGAACAGGAATTACTGAAGTACATTTCCTGCCCTTCAACCCTGTTGATAAGCGCACTGCTATTACTTACATTGACAGTAACGGTGATTGGCATAGATGCAGCAAGGGAGCCCCTGAGCAGGTATGTTAGAACTTCTGAAACATAAATATGATATGAAACACAATATTCCACACCTGTGCTAACTTTTCTCCTTCTATGTCAGATCATTGATCTTTGTGGACTCAAGGGTGAGATAGAGAAAAGGGCTCATGAAATCATTAACAACTTTGCTGATCGTGGTCTCCGTTCTCTTGCAATTGCTCGTCAGGTAGATCAATTTCTAAACAGTGAAAATGTATTATTTGCTTACTTGACCATATGTTTTCTAACTCCATCCATTTATAGACTGTTCCAGAGAAAAGCAAGGAAAGTGCTGGCGGACCATGGGAGTTTATTGGGCTCTTTCCTCTCTTTGATCCTCCGAGGCACGATAGTGCAGAGACCATTCGACGGGCACTTGAACTTGGTGTGAATGTTAAGATGATCACTGGTGACCAGCTTGCTATTGGCAAAGAAACTGGTCGCAGGCTAGGAATGGGCACCAACATGTATCCCTCATCTTCCCTTCTGGGTGACCACAAGGATGAGTCAATTGCTTCAATGCAAATTGACGAGCTCATTGAAAAAGCTGATGGTTTTGCTGGAGTCTTCCCTGGTAATAGGATTCAATTACTATAATTCATTAGACTTCTCTACAGAAGATTTACTGTGTTAGTCTAATCAATCACAACTTCGGGGTATGCAGAACACAAGTATGAGATTGTTAAGAGGCTACAGGATAGGAAACACATCTGTGGCATGACTGGAGACGGAGTCAATGATGCCCCTGCACTGAAGAAGGCAGACATTGGTATTGCTGTGGCAGATGCAACAGATGCTGCTAGAAGTGCCTCAGACATCGTTTTGACAGAACCTGGATTGAGTGTGATTGTAAGCGCTGTTTTAACAAGCAGAGCCATCTTCCAGAGAATGAAGAACTACACAATCTATGCAGTTTCTATCACAATTCGTATTGTTTTGGGATTCATGTTGATTGCACTTATCTGGAAGTTCGACTTCTCACCATTCATGGTTCTGATTATTGCCATCCTCAATGATGGGACCATCATGACCATCTCAAAGGACAGAGTCAAGCCGTCTCCTGTACCTGATTCCTGGAAACTCAAGGAAATCTTTGCAACTGGAATCGTGCTAGGAACCTATCTTGCAATCATGACGGTGGTCTTTTTCTGGCTTGCATATGAGACTTCCTTCTTTACTGTAAGCGAACCACTCCAAGTACAACTAATTTGATTACATCACACAGGAAACCAACACAAAATGATGATATTTTGCAGGATAAATTTGGTGTGAGAGAAATCAATGATAAACCAGAGGAGATCATAGCTGCTCTCTACCTTCAAGTGAGCATCATCAGTCAAGCACTCATCTTTGTAACCCGGTCGAGGAGCTGGTCCTTCATTGAACGCCCTGGTATCTTGCTGTGTGTTGCCTTCCTTGCAGCACAACTGGTCAGTAGTTGTTATGATAATTTCTATCCTCTTTCTTGATTTTCACATGTCCTTCTATGTTGACATTGTTGCTCTGTGAAGGTTGCCACAACCATCGCTGTATATGCAGACTGGGAATTTGCACGTATCAAGGGTATTGGTTGGGGATGGGCAGGAGTGATATGGATTTACAGTCTTGTTTTCTACTTCCCACTCGATATCCTCAAGTTTTTGACCCGCTATTCACTTAGTGGAAAGGCATGGGATAACCTGTTGGAGAACAAGGTTTGAACAGAATAATCTCAACAAAAACAAATGTCCAACTTCACTATCACCTTCTTACTGCATTTTCTTTCTGCTTATGTTTGAAAAATGGATTCCAGACTGCCTTCACAAGCAAGAAAGACTATGGAAAGAGTGAGAGGGAGGCTCAATGGGCTGCAGCTCAGCGTACACTCCATGGCCTCCAATCACCAAAAGCCAGGCCACTCGAAAAGACTAGCTCCGGGGAGTTGTCTGATCTTGCTGAGCAGGCCAAGAGACGTGCAGAAGTTGCAAGGTGAAGAAGACTTTTAGCCTCTTCTCACATTGAACTACTAGGCTCAATGATAACTTTTGTAAAAGTTCAACATGTAGACAAGTGATAATTCAAAGAAACTTTTCTCATATGATAATGAGTGGCAAATTTTAACCTTTGGATTATATCTTACAAATACGTGTTCATGTATACAGACTCAGGGAGCTTCACACATTGAAGGGGCATGTTGAGTCTGTGGTGAAGCTTAAGGGGCTGGACATTAACACCATCCAACAACACTACACTGTTTAATCAGGCATTCGAGTGTGTCCATATAAGGAAGTGCATTATGGAAGCACTATCAAGTACTAGAAAGAGGATTGAGAGGGGAACAAACTGAGAGCCAACCTCGGTTTGCTTTAAGCTGATATATGTTGTTGCTAGTATTATTCATAACCTATCAATTGAAGGCTGAAGGAGCTAATATGAATATTAATAATAAACTAACATTTTTCTCAACTCAAGACTTGGTGTCTTGGTCAAATTTCAAATAGATGCTTTACGCTGCTTACCACCACCGAAAGATTTTGTCCGCCATTTTCTTACAACGCCAGCCTAATCAGCTTCTCAATATCCTCCAAGCATTTCTATGCTTGAGTAAAACTTAAGCCTTATTACCCTTGACGGACAAGGAGCAATCACCAACAACCTGAATTATTCTTATCTATGAAGTCTCGAATGAGTACAGTAAAACCATGTAGCTTCTAAAAAACTTTAAATGACCAAAGAATTCCAGAAGATCAATCAAAATGCTGATCAAGGACGAAACTAAAGTAGGGCTGAGAACTAAAAACGCCAATAGAAATTACTGATTTGCTACTAATGCGTTGAACATAAGTACCCAAATGAACATAACCAACAACATAAACTAACTTAAGGCGACGCAATATCACAGTAGTACATATGAATAGAAGTACCAAACCAAGCTGAAATTGAACAGAAATTCCTTTATAAATCGCAACTAAACACGGTCATACGATTCCCAAATTTAAAATTACAAATTTCAAGTCTTGCAAAATTACTACCCCCAAATGGTTAACATTGAAGACGCTTCAAACTTTATATCAGCTATTCTTCCATCTCAAAAACCTAGCTTGGTACGGCGCCAGTGCCTGCGCTTTGCATTATACCTGCCAAAACCCCATAACAAAAACAAATCAGTACTAATCAAAAAACCAAAAATTAAAACAAAAGCATTGACATTTTATAAAAAGGATTACCTGATGGTGTTATCAGTTCGCATGCGAATCCAGTGAGGAATGGGCCTGTTCTGTCTCATCTTCTTCGCCAGCTTCTTCTTGATACGGAAGGACTTGTGTGACGGCTACAAAATCAACAAAAACACAAATTATAACCACATACTAAGAGATAGAGATTGAGAGACTATACTCAATTTCCAGTAGAGCTCAAAGTAAAACCCTTGTTTGGAGTAGAGAGGGATTACCATTTTCGAGTCTCCTGAAGTTGCTCCACATGAAAAACCCTAGGACATTAAGTTCGTTCGTTGATTTTATAAGCGTCTCATTGCAGCCAAACGACGTCGCCTAGATGTTCAAATATGGGCCTGTTTGGCAATGGGTTTCTAAATAATATACTTTTACGTCCTATTATGCAAATATGACAAATTCAAGGACTATTTTCGTAATTCGCGTTCTGAAGTTCTTATAAAGAAGGCATCGAACCAGTCCCCACCATAGAGGCTTTGAAGGTCTCCCGCAGACAAACACAACCCTCTGCCGGTAGACTACTCTTATATGAGCCTTTGGGATTTTGCGTTTTGACTAATTTGGTAGTCGAATCGGACGGTTCAGAGTTATCGTCTCTCACAGAGATATGCCTCGCACATCAAACCGAAAGCGAAAGGCGGCCCCACCAATTTCCTCCTCCATCACATCACCAGATGACGATCATAACTCCCGTCCTGGTTGGTCTCCGTCCAACCCCGAAACGATGATTTTTCTTTCCTTTTCTTTACAATATTTCTTTTGTTTATCTTGTTTGGCTACCGAGAAATCGAGAGAAATTTCGGAGGCAATGATTGACAAATCTTGGAGCTTTAAACTTTCTTGATTGAATGAATCTGGATCTTGTGACCTGGAACGAGACGAAAGTACAAATTCGAATAGAGAGTAGAACTATTGGTTTAAATTATAACGTAGGAGTAAGTAATCGCCAAGCAAGGAGTAGGAGTGTAAATAAAAGTTAGGTATTTTGGCTTGTCAAGTATCAGGTTACTGCTTTAATTAGGATCCAAATATTTTAAGCTTTCCCGCCTTTTTTTAATCGTGATTAAAAGATGGTTTGGGATTAATGGTTTAGTTACTTGATAGTAATTTGAGTTTTGGTGGGATGCACAATGACTCTTGACAATTTCCAATTGCTAGAGGCGGCATGTAGGACAGGATTCTTGAGATGAGCATAAGAACTGGAAAAGGATTGTTTTTGTGTCAAGAATGTCAATAGACAAGACTTTTGTTACATATGGGCTCATGGTCATATCCAAAAGATTGATACTTGCTTACTGTTTGGCTTCTTTTTGAGCAAGTAAACCTAGTTGAGAATCGTTCAATGTAGTTGAAGCTGATGGATGGCATGATTATGCTTGTACTTGCACTACTGCAATTGAAATATAGGAAGTGAAAGTTGAAGTTGCTTCAAGCTTTTGGTGCAGTTATGATAGCCAAAGTTCTCTGTGAAGCATCTTACTTTTGGTCCTGAATACTTTTTTCTATTTTCTGTTGCTCTCTTCTTGTTTGGTTACTGCCTACTTTCTTTGATGTATTATTATATTTGTTCCACATCAGTTAAAGCCAAATCGAAGGAGATTGATCGGATAGATAAGCTTTTTTACTCGTACGCAAATAGCTGCTTGGGCATTATCGAGTAAGTTTGTTTCCGGCATTTTAGGTCTATATTGTTTGCAGATTTGTGTGTTGAAGGCATTTTCATAAGAATTGGTTTCTTGCAGAGAGTATTATTTTCATAGTTTATAAGTGAATGATGTTAGCATTTGAAAGTTGTTCATTTTTTTTGGCCGTCTGAAGTTGTAAAAAACCTTACTAGCTGTAGTAAGTGAGAAATGTAGATTTCAGTTTCCTGTCCTTAAGAATATGGACATTGCAAGAAAATTTTAAGTAATTGTCTGCACTGAAAGTGGCTAATGTTGGCTTGTAATTGGCATAGTGATTGATATATCATGGATTATATATGGATTTTATGGTAGCAAGTGACTTAGGATTATCAGAGATTGATTGTGACTAGAAACCTTATGTTTCTTGTATTCATATGATTACTTAAACAGCCCAGAAGGAATTGAAGCACTGTGTTCAGATATGCAAGTGGAGCACACTGACATTAGAATCCTGATGCTTGCGTGGCATTTTTTTTACTAGATGTGCTATGACTTTATTGCCTTTATTGTCACCCGTAATCTGAACTCTCTTGGTCTATATATTTCAGGAAAATGAAAGCTCAGAAGCAAGGTTTTTTCACCAAGGTACAGAATATACATACATACATACGTATATATATATATATATAGATATACTTGAAAAATGTCATGTAAAGTTACATAGCTGCATATTTTTTCGCATAAAGCCCCTTCTGCTGAATGAATGCTATATATTTAATGAGATGCAGGATAGCTCATGTTTCTATTATAATTTTGGTAGCTGCCTTACTTAAGATGGATGTTTATCCAGTTTGAATGGTCTTGTGTGGTATTTTATCTTTCTTTAATGTTCCTTCATACTTATTCCCTGCTTTCTCTCATCCTTTAGGAAGAATGGCAAACAGGCCTGAAAGGTCTCCAGGCAGA
Organism: Erythroxylum guanchezii; assembly: GCA_025629825.1. Taxonomy (NCBI): domain Eukaryota; kingdom Viridiplantae; phylum Streptophyta; class Magnoliopsida; order Malpighiales; family Erythroxylaceae; genus Erythroxylum; species Erythroxylum guanchezii. Next base: position 30,861,562 of record JAOTAX010000007.1, read on the forward strand.
TTCTGTTTTAAAATTGAAGAGAGCCCTTCCACGACTGGAGAAAGAGGTAATATATTTT
>JAOTAX010000007.1:30867493-30898031 GCA_025629825.1 Erythroxylum guanchezii
AATGAAGCTGAAGAAGAAACAGAAGACATAAAAGACAGGGAAGAGTTTTGGCAGCCATTGCTTGGTACGTCTGGATGCTATTATGGTCAGCTCTTGAGCCTTTATATATAGATTTAATTCATTAAAAAGTTTGGTAATTGGCAGTACTGATTGACTTGCCGACTTTGTCTAGCTTCCAACTTTGAATTTGAGATTTCTTCCAACTTTAGAATCTGGATATCGTGTTTGAATCTTCAAAAGAATACACGCCACAAAACCTGAAACAATTGCATCGTCTTGCTTGCTTGATGTTTCTAGACCAGAGCCCATCCAAATCAGACTAAACTCGTTCTAACTCGATTCCAAGCTTGATCATGCTTAGGTTTTCTAGGGAATTGATTCATTTGGGTTGAGCTCGTCTGAAATTGATTCAAAGTTAAAATTTTGATTTTAAAACCTTATTAAACTCATTACCAATCCTGCTTTCACGGAATAAATTTAACAAAAACAGAAGGTATTACACGGAAAAGGTTGCTTGGAACCTTGGTTTAATGACCAAATTGCATAAAACATTCGAAGATGTGAGAACGACAGATTTGTGGTCTAACATGTCTGCTGAAACATGAACGTTAGAGAGAGAAAAAAAAACGACTTCTTGGATAAATGTTGATTAAGATGATTACGTGGTTTGATTGCTGTAACTTGTTGCCTTGACTTCTTTGCGGATGACTTCACTCCGCATCAACTTTTTTTTTTTTAACATTATATCAGTTATTTATTAAATATGGCCTAAGTAAATCTTTAGGTTGATCTAATAATATGTAAATCATGTTAATCGAGTATTTCGTACTAAACAACAGATTCAATTGAGAGAATATAAATAGAAAGATTCAAACACAAGACCTTTTAACCTGATACTCTCTATTTTAATAACTCTACCACTCCTAGGACCTACATTAACATCCTCTTATTATACCTCCCAAAAGTCAAAGTTTTTGTGGCAGTACCTATAAGCCAAGGATATTAAGGAAGGTTGACTTTTAAAAGTATAAATTACTCTAAAATATTTTAAAGTCTAATCTCATTTTTAATATAAAAATTAAGATTAATAATAAATAAGATTAATTTTTTATTTTGATCTAAATTTATCTTAAAATTTGTTCAACCGGCAATTAAATAATTAAAAACTCGACAATATTTTATTTCAAAATAATATTATGCTAAACTTTAATTTAATTAATTTTAATTGTTTAAATTAAAATAGATTCAAATTTGAATTTAGCTTCTAATTTAATTAATTTAAGTTAAATAAATTTGTTAAGACGCTAATGAAAAAGTTATTTGCTTTTATCAATACGATGATGCGTGGAGAGATCGTGTTCGTCAGCTACCTGTCAACCGCGTTAAGAAAAACCTAACCGCTTTTATCAGGATATTAGCGCGCGAAAAGCAGCGATAAAAGGGTCATGCTAAGCTCAAGCGCGTTGATACACGCGCCCCCATTCTTTGCTTATCTCAAAACTCCTCTATTTCCTTTGACCGACACTAAACACGGCACCGTTTGCTCTTCAATGGCGGCATCCGCACGAATCGCCGTCGTCGGAGACGTCGTGAGTAGCTAAGCTCCATTAATATTTTGAAAGCCTAACTTTGTCTAATTTCTAATCAGGGTTTACATCTGCACTTACGTTGAGTGTTTTTTCTTGAAGCATGATGATTGGAGTCTGGAGGAAGACACTAAAGCACTTCAATTTTTGCAGGTATTCGCTTAATTTACTTAAAGATTTATTAAATTTCTCAAAGGTTCAATCTTTCCTTCCCCGATTGTAAAATTTTCAAGTTTTTTTGTCTTCTTTTGGTTAGTGGTTACTAGTGTGCGTAAGGGTTAATGCTGGTATTTGGTAAACTCTAGTGCTGGGAGAAAAGGATATTGGAAATGGATTTATTTGGTTGACTATGTTCCTATTTGAATGGTTTTCTGTGTATTGGACTTGCTTAAGCTTTTCTTATAATTATGATTTATGAGTGTAATTCTGCTCCACCACCAATGATATATTTTTGCATGGAATGCAGCCAGATTTGGTGCTGTTTACAGGCAGGTTTCCTTCCTTGTCGGTTTCCATCTATCGATATGATGTCATTGATTGGCCTGCTTTTAATTTATATCGGGTGCTTTCTTGATCCTTTTCACCTTTTCTAACTTGTATGATGAGTAGCAAGCATATCTGCAAAGAGGATGCTGCTCTGCTCCTGAATCATATCTGTACACTAGCAATCACTGTCCCCGTGCTTATTATTCAATTGATGTTGGATCAAATTGGGTCTCAACCAACATGCTTTGGAAAGTAGTCATGCATGGATGACTTAGTAGACGAAACTAAATCATTGGTTTTCTCTGTGCAATTTTTCTTTTTTTTTTATGAATTTTATCCAGGTGATTTTGGTAATGAGAATGTTGAACTCGTCCAAAGCATTGCAGATCTTGAATTTCCTAAGGCAGTTATTTTGGGAAACCATGATTCTTGGACAACTCAGCAGTTTTCAGCAAAGTAAGTTTTCATTGCACCACATAGAAAAATCAAAGATCTTACATATCATGATGCAGTTGCTGTTACATTTTTTAATTACACTGAAAGGAACTTGAATTTTTCATTTATTAACCATTTTTTCTGGAAAAAATACAAAAAGAACTGAGTTTCTGTATTTGAAAGCAGGATTTTGTGTTCTGCCATATTCTTCAGAGCAGCTGTTTGCTGGTTTTTATATGTGATAATATCCAATTTATTTGCTTTATAGTTTTTAGTTTTTAGTTTTTAGTTTTTACTTTTTCATGGTATTATACAATGAGTATAAATTCTGCCTCGTGATTTATGTTTCCTTAATCATACCTAAAGGTCTATCTTCTATCTCACTGTAATCATTCTTTGGTTTGTATATTAGGGGCAAGGATGGCGTTCAACTTCAACTGGAAAGGTGAGCTGGCATTTTAAAATGATGTCTTTTTGTAGCTTATCTCTACTTTTTGATTGCTTAAATATTTGTAGCTAGTCAGAAATCGTTTCCTGCTTTTGCTGTGTTCCTGTTTTTATTGTTACACTGAGTTTCTGCATCTTGTTTCGTTGAATCATTTCAAAGTATACTTGTAAGACAAAAAATGAGAATGAAGTGTCTGTAAGTTTAAGAATAATCAGAAAGCGCGAAAAGGAAATAGTTTAATAGACTTCTGAATCTGTAGGTTTATTTTGACAAGCATGTTTTATAACATCGATAATTAGACACATGAAATGCATCCTTTACTCTGTCCTTTGGTGTGCAAGATATTGTGCATTTAATGAATTGTGATGGTGCTGAATGATTGTACCTTTTCTTCTACAACCAGTCTTGAAGAACAGCATGTAGGTTACAGACGTCTGGATTTTCCTGCTCTAAAACTCAGTATTGTTGGCGGACGGCCATTTTCTTGTGGTGGTGAGCAGCTTTTTAGGAAAAGGCTTTTATCTGCAAGGTATGGTTATGAAGTAAATTGATTAAGTCTTTGTTTTTTTCTTTCAGATTCAGAACTCTCGTTTGAGCTTAGTTCTCTTGTCCTTGAGCTAATTTAACGGGAAATTTGCTCCCAGATATGGAGTTAAAGATATGGAGGGAAGTGCCAGGAAAATATACAACGCCACTTTGGGCACTCCAGAAGACCATATGGTTATAGTTCTTGCACACAATGGACCCACAGGTGTGTTTGCTGGCCAAATTGACTGCTGGAAATTGGTACAAAGCTTGGTTTCATCCTGGATTGATCTTCTTTTTTGCAGGTCTTGGTTCAAACTTGAATGACATTTGTGGAAAAGATTGGGTGTTTGGAGCTGGTGACCATGGTGATCCAGGTACTACTTTTGGGCTGTTATCTTCGTGAATGATTGACTTGTCAGATTGTGTTCGGAAGTGGACTAGCAAACACATAATGAGATGAAACATATTGTTATAGACTGGAAATATGACTCCTGGTAACCGTGTATCTTATGGCTCAGATCTGGAACAAGCCATATCCCACTTGAAACAAACCACCAACCTCAACATTGCTCTTGTTGTCTTCGGTCACATGCATAAAGAGCTGGCATACGGAAACGGTCTTCGGAAAATGATTGTGGTTGGTGCTGATAACAGAATATACTTGAATGGGGCTATTATCCCAAGAGTTACGGCATCAATTTCTGGTCAGGAAGGTGCAAGCAGAAGCTTCACCAATGATGATATACCCGTCTCCGAACGCACAACACGAACTTTCACTGTAGTTGACATCCTGGAGGGGAGAGTGGACAAAGTTACAGAAACCTGGGTGTCAGTTTGTGGAGACAAGACCTCATTGCAAGAGGAGCATCTATTGTTCAAGTACAGTAATTAGCTCTTTTTCCTGTTTGAACCTTAGATTTATATTCCCAAATAGAGTTAGAAGTAAGCATGGCTTGCATGTTGACATAGTTAGTACTATGCAATTCTGCTAAGGCTATCCTCTGCTGGATAACTCATTCCACGGGTAAATGATGAACCAGGGAGGCATACAGAGAATAGAATATCCATTAGTAGACCTCCATGATGTTGACTACTCTGTTTTCATGAATTAAAAGAAAAGCTCATCATCTTTTCCTTTTTTTAGTGGGACCTCTGAATCATTTGTCTTCAATAAAACCAATAATCAATTACTTCTAAGGATTATTGACGTGAAAGTGGTGATTGGTGATCCAGTTGATAGATTTCTTGAATCATTGATTCTCGATAATAAAAGTAGGCCATAGCACAGCAACTACTCTTTATTGAACATATTGTATTATATCTCTGGACTGTGTTGTATCCACAACACTGCTGTTTCTTGTACAAATTTATTATTATATACACATTTATTATTATATGTACCTGATGTTTTTCTTACTTTCTCTTTTCTGTGCACTAACTTCCAAGCATTCTACGGCCTTTTTTGACCAGTTCGATTCCTTAAGACTGAAGTGTGTACACTAATCTCCGTTAGATCTCACAAAAAGAAAGCTGGAAAACCTTAAAAGCATGTTTTGATTCAAGTTAATGGGGAAACTCAAGGGTCCATTGGACAGTAATGTAGTTGCTTTTTGTCTCCTGTCATCACTCATCAGCTTTGTTGTTCTATCAGCATTAACAGCTCCTAACTGAATAATTTGTAAACTAAATTATTCGAAAATTTAATAACTTTAAATTAAGTGATTAAGTCGATCTAATCTAACCAACATCTATCATATTTCCATTCTCGAACTGTTATCTTCTTTCACTGGCTTGCAATGTCATTTATCATTATACCATACCAATGCATGTTCATTTATTTAGAACCCCACACAGTTCATTGCTTGGTGTTTTCTATTTGTTGGTGAATTTAGGTCCTCAGCTTTTAAAAGCCAGAGGTCCCCAACTAACCTAAGAACCTGTTGATTGAAACCGATTCATCACCTACCTATTGTCCTCATCAAAACCAACCATTCCCTAATGTTAGTAAGCTTACAGCCATCACTCATTATCAGAAACTTGAAAAAATACCTTAAAAGTTGCACTGATTAGGCCTTTAAAGGCATTAGTCATACAACTACATGATAGATTCGTCTGTTGGGTTACATTGCACCTAACTATATGATTATTTGATTGATACTACCTTAGATTCTTTTAAGAATACTTCCATTTCATAAAATTTTCTCTATAGTTTGGTGCTTCCAACTTTCTAATTAGTTACTTCTAAAGAAACACACGGTCCTTTTAGTATCAATTTTCAATCAAGTATTTTTTTTTATAATTCTAATTATTGTGAATTTAAAGGGTTTATAAAACACCATTTGATTATATGATTTGTATTAAAATAACTCAATAAATAAGATATAAAAATAGTCTTAAAATTTTTACATTATATTATATATTTTTAGAATAATTTTGTTTAATTCGATGAAGGTGATCAATTTGGACTAAAACCAAATCCTTGTCAAACAAGCAAAAACAGGATTAGTATGGAAAAAGATCTCGTCCCATTGAAAAGTTTTCCTTTGTATTAAAACCCATGCATGCCTTAAGATAGCCATTATCTAGTTCATCGACCTTTCTGTAACCTTTCCCTTTCTAACCTATTCCACCACCAAGTGTAGGCTGCCCAATAAAGCTTGAAACAAATTGTAAATTAAACTATAATTATAAATAATTACAATAATTGTAAATAATATAGTTATAATTATAAAGACGATTAAAATTTGGATTTTAATCACAATATTAAAGCTTAAAAAATCAGAAGAACTACTGGAGGCGAAGAACATGATGCGGAAAGTAATAAGGTGAAAGCTGCAAATGGGTAAAAGTGAAGGAGGAAGAAGAAGAAGAAGGAGGAGGTGTAATTAAGAGTATTAGCTATTAGGAAAAGAAATGTATATAGGAAGAGCCATGAAAGCTTTTTGGCAAGCACAAGCACAAGCACATGACCTATTTTGGCTGAGCAAAGCAACATTGCGGATGAGAGAATGTCTGAACCTGACATGTTTGACTCCTCTCTTCTCTCTGTTTGTCTCCTAATTAGATCCCCCGGCAGCCTTTGACCAACTATCAACCGTTCATTTTATATTATTATTTTTGTTATTTTACATTTTATAATAAATGTGTGTGTATATATATATATGTGTGTGTATTTATGTACATTTGTAGTTTACACTCTCCTATTTTGAATAACATTGATAAGCCAAAAGACCCTATTGCATTTGCACTCACTTGGGAATTGGGATAAGCAAGGTGTGTCAATAATATTTATTAAAAAAAAATTTATCTTTATAAATAATGGGTATGATGTTTATGTTGATGATGAAAGAAAGTCATGGCAAATGATGTCCTGAACATTTTTTTAAATAATTGTGATGATTTCTTTTCGACCCAATGTTTGTAGTCAAATTTGATGCCTTGATTGATAATAGTATGAGACCAAAATATTATTATATATCCATTGTTGTTTACTTTTAGTTAGTTACACGAAGAAACACATGAAACATGGGAAGAATATTCAATTACCATACTAATATGCAAGCAACGGACAATTTTGAATATTTTTTAATAACAGAGGAACTTACAGTTGTTATTTTTTAAATACGTACTGGGTAAAATTCGGATTGACGAATAGCCTTCAAATTACGTTAACTGAATACTCTGCATTAGGTAAACTCTGTACGACAGACTTGATCAAAAGAGTATAGATAGAAAGAATCGAACATGGGACGTTTTGGCCCCACCCTCCTATTTCACTCACTCGGCCACTCTTAAGAAGCCAATTCTCAATCATAACCTTAAAACGTAACTTATGGTAGTTATTTTTATTCAAATCATGTTATTACATTTATTAGTTGGCCATAATATGATAATCTATCATTACTATCAAGTGATCATGTATGGTAAATGCTAAAAAGGTTTAAGATCCAATCCAACTATGCAAAGGCATATGTATCCAAAATTAAAACTAAAAACAATCATGTGTGAGGTATGGAAGGTTACAAATGTCATTCCATCAAATTATGTCTAAAGCACTGGATGCTATTGGATAACAAACAAACAAAATCAAATCAAATCAAATATAAGAAAATAAAGAAGAAATTAGAAAATTTTGGTATGCACGTCATCTTCTTTGTTCATCGTCAAAACCAAACTACCAACTTAACCACAAAACCACATTCTATCCTTTTCTCTCTCTTTCATGTTCTCTGAGAATCCTATCATTGTTCATTTTTTCCTGGGTTTCTGTTCCCTGCCCATTATCTTTAACACCAACACCAGTACTTCCAGCTCACCCTCTTAGATCGGATCCCTTCACATTAACCCGTAAAGCTCCATTGAAACCAAAGTTTTGAACTTTAACTTGGGAAAGAGAAAAGAAAAGAAACAATTTTTGTGTTTATCCATTAGTTAAACCGATTATACGCTGTTTATATCCGAATAATATCCTGAAATCTGAACTGGGTCGTCGTGTTTGTTTCATTTCTGCTGCGTTCTGTGATAGGCAGACAAAGATAGGAGAAGAAAACAGAGATAAGCAGCATTGTTGGTGGTGGCACAACAAATGGGAAATGTAACTTCGAACGTGGCGGCGAAATTCGCCTTTTTCCCGCCGGACCCGCCAACTTACGACGTTTACAGAGAAGTAGACGACAGGATTGTGTTGTCGGGGCTCACTGCCGACAAAAACGTTGAGGTGAATCTGTTGGATACTAAAGCTGGTAACAAGATCGTAGCCACGTTTTGGAAACACCCTTTTGCCAGATTCACGCTCTTGTACTCTCATGGAAACGCTGCTGATCTTGGACAAATGCATGAGCTGTTCATTGAGCTCAGGGCTCATTTGAGAGTCAATATCATGAGGTACGAGTTTGGTGCTTGAGCTTTTTGTCCATTATGTTTTTGCTTTATTTCTGTTTTTTTGTCTTTTTGGATTGTTGTGGAAATCCATGGGAGCCTTGGTTCTTTCTTCGCCGTTTTATTCTTAAAGATTGGTGTTTTGCTTGTATCAATATTCAAACTGTACAACTTTCCCTTCTTTTCTTCTTTGTTTTGGTTTCTGTTTTCGTGAGATGGCTTTATTTGGTTTAAACTGGTATGTGCATGTACCCTGCTAATATGTTCTCTATGCATGTATTTATTTTGTGTTTCCACTCACTTTCTCTTCTCTCCTGTCCATCTGGTGATTGATCGATTAATAAAACCAGTTTACACTCAAGATTTGAATAATTGATTTACTTATGGATGCTCAAAAGGACAAAGATTCGTATTTATTCACTGAAACTCTATTAATTTCTTAAATTATTTGGTATTTCGCTGATTTGCAGCTATGATTACTCAGGATATGGAGCATCTTCTGGAAAGGTAAGCGAAAAGATATTTCTTTTCATTATTTTTTTCTTTATCTTTACCCCTTTCTGGCCTATGGCTTAACCTGATCAGATGATTTTTTTTCTCTACCTGTTTAATAGCCATCCGAGTTCAACACATACTGTGACATCGAGGCCGTTTATAATTGTCTGAAGAAGGACTACGGAGTTAAGCAGGAGGATTTGATCTTGTATGGTCAATCTGTTGGAAGTGGCCCCACCTTGCATTTGGCTTCTCGTTTACAGAGGTTGAGAGGTGTTGTTCTTCACAGTGCTATCCTTTCCGGCATTCGAGTCCTGTATCCTGTCAAAATGACGTTCTGGTTTGACATTTTCAAGGTAATATTATCTGCAACCTCTTTTTCTGTTTTGGATTTCACTGATTCTTGAGGTTTATGTGGCCTGTTTTTCACTGAACAAGTTTTGTCTTACTTTTGCAGAACATAGACAAAATACGGAATGTCGATTGCCCGGTTCTGGTTATACATGTACGGTTCTCTCATTTTTGCTTATGCAGCAGTTCCTCTCCCTAATAATTTCCTTTAGTTTTCATTTTCAAATCGTTATCATGGAATACAGGTTAGCTGCTGCTAATAATTAGCTTCGAATTAGCCTTACAACGTCAAGTAGTAACTCAGGTTGTACCTCTGATTAGTCTGATTGGTTCTGCTCTTTTGATGGAAGGGGACCAAGTTTTATTGAGGTTAATCTATGTTAGGGATAACAAAAAATTTTGAGCTTGAATTTCCAGAATGGCTGACAGGTCCCTGATAAGAGAATACCCACATTTGCTTCAGTGTTGATATATCTGGTTTTAGGGCTTTAATTCTATAGAATCTGTCAGAATTTATGTTGATACTTCAAGCAAATGAATACCAAAACAAGGTTCTATAGTACTCCTGATCTATCTTACTTTACAATCCTTTGTTTGGGGAAAATGGGTTGATTGTCTGTGTTGACTCAATTTAATGACTCCAATTGGTTGCGCTTGATTAGGCAATTTATTCCGGGCCACCTATGTTGATTGCTGGTGAACTTTTTCAGGGAACTGACGATGAAATTGTTGATTGGTCTCATGGAAAGCGCCTCTGGGAACTTGCTAAGGAGAAATATGATCCACTATGGGTCAAAGGTGGAGGTCATTGCAATCTGGAGACTTACCCTGAATACATTAAGCACTTAAGAAAGTTCATAAGTGCAATGGAGAAGATCTCCATTGTGAAACCGACAAAACAACTCACTTCTACTCCGAGTCTTGAAGTCAAACACAACAGGTGTTTGAGATTTGGGATAAAGCAGGCAGTTCACAAGTAGGTCATAAGGAACGTTAGTTTCACTGCAAGGTAAACCCATCACCAAGATACGTCAACTTGCTTCATGTATACAGAGAATACGACCACCATAGTTGGTTGCTCTGTAGTCTCTGAAGATTAGGAACAGATGGGAACTGCAATTTGTTTATTTGATCCGGATCCTATCCAAATATGGCTTCAAAGTTGGAATCCTTGAACATATTTAGTTATCAATAGCCAAATGATTTCTTATTAAAGGGTAGGGGGACAAATGCTTGATCTGGATTTCTTGTATAATGCAACATATTGATCTTTGTAAAATCTTCCATCGTCTTTTTCAGAAAACCAATACATTACTTTTTTCTGCTTTTGACCAAGGACTTTTACTTTTTTACGTCCTTTCCATGCAATCTTATGTTATGATCATGATCAGTGAATTTGACCTGGTACTTGCATCTTGTTCCATCTTCTTTTTCAGATATTTATCTGAATCGTGGTCAGAAACAATGTTAAACATAATCATGCAACCTTAAAAAGTGTACTTTGTTGCTATGGTGTGCAGTTGATGATTATGGATTAAATGGCTCGCTAACTGAAAACTATTATGTTCTTTGTCTTCAGTCTCCAATCTGAACTTATGGCTTTTGCAATAACTCTATATGGCTTACATGCATTCGTTTCCCATCTTTGTTAAATCTGTACGAGTAGTGTCATATTACCTCAGAGGTATCTGTAAGTTCCTTCCACAAATCCAAGACGATGGAAAGCTAATGTCGATCAACTTAAGACTTGCTTCCTCAGAAAAAGAATTAGAACAGTGGATTTTTATCCAATCTTCTTGGAGTTCCTTGTATGGATACATTTTCCATATTCCCTGACCTGAAATGATCATATATGCAATATCCTAACAGAAAATATGTGAAAAAACCCTAATACCATAACTGGCACATGAATTTTCAACATCGAGCATTCGAGTTTAAACATGAAATACCATCTTTACTGGCGTAGCTCTTGGTTATTTTATCAAAAACCAAATTAACTAATAACAGAGGACCAGATCCTCTTCTTATGAGATTGTGCAAGTACAAGCAAAACCTACACTTCCCAACATTTCCATTCCTGAAGTCATTCCAAAACAATTTTGCGAGACAAAGGTAAAAGACTGGCCAAGGAAATTTCACTCTCTGAAGTTTGGTTTAGTCTCAAGGCCAAGGCCTGTGTTTCAGAAAAATTCACGCTGTCCAAGCCCACCACCTCCAAAATTCTACTGGTGAAAACTTTATTGTCAGGATTGGCATCGTCACTAACCAGACAGGCCCTTGTGCGTACTTGGAATGAAACTGAACTGACTTATTAGCCATACCCAACAGGCTTTTCTCCATTGAATCACTCCAGGCACAACTCTCAAACATATGTATACACGAAAGGAAAAACCTTTCGATAATGCTGTTTGCGGTTTAAGTTGAACCAAATTGGGCAATAATGATAAGCAAAAACTATCGTGAAAGAAAAGGCCACATCACTGCACCGCATGGTAAAGACAGACTCTCCAAGATATTCCCACATTTTTACCTTAACAAACAATCTGTTGGGATGGTTTTTGTTTTCTTTGAGATGGGACGCTTCCTTTGTAAGTCGCCGTTAGCCACCTCCACTTGGTGATTAATTATGTGTTAAGACAACTTTCCATGAAGGAGGTTGTGCAAGCATGTAACTAACTACCTGGTAAAGTCAAGTTTTATAAATAAAAAAAAGAAATGGTTGCTTAAACAAAAGCAAGAAGATGCCATTCCATTGTCTTCAATGACTTTCTTTTTTTCTTGTTTTGTTTGAGAAATAAGAATAGAGAATAAAAAAATAAACAAAAAATTTAATGAATTGCGACATATGAAATTTTAATGCAGACAGATTTCAAATGCATATGTTTCTGTATGAAACAGTCTCTATCTTGTTGACAGAATTTTAGTTTCAGAAGTGAAGAAATTTCTTTTCTTCGACTCCACTCTCTCAGTTCCTTACCAGACATTGCTGTTTATGGTCTGTGTCATATCTACTCCTTTATGTTATCTGTGCAAGAAATACTCACATATTATGTCTTCACTCTTTTAAACACAAACTCATAAAAACTTGTTACTTAAAAGCCCCAAGCTTTGGCCTGTAAACCTAATGGAGTATTGCAGAAAACTTTCAAAACGATCATCATCAGTTCACCAGTCAGGCAAAGCCATGGCAGATTCCAGATCATGATTATCCAATGCTCTTGGCCCACAGATTACAATCAGTAACAGTTGAAGTATTCCATAATGATGCTACAATTACGATGAGACAAGCTCCATCAACTTGCTAAGATCTTTATTGATGACATGGTCGAAAAAGTAAAACACACTAGTGCACAAGATGGCTGCTGTTCCACTGCCTGTTATATTATAATTTAGCTTTAACAGTTTCTACGACCAGAATAAGCTTAATCTATTGCTTTCCCGTAAGAAACAGAAATACCAATCTATTCATAGTAGATTTAGTGAACCTTCATTATCAGAACTCAAGTGGGCATTCAAAGTTTACGATCAAAACCTTTCAATGCTCAACCAAATTCTAACTTTAGGATGGCTTCTTAACAGTTAAATCTAGAAGCCACTCTTGGGTTTAATTCACTTCTGTTCATCTTCATCTTCTGTTTTTTTAAATTTTCTCATCTTTGAGGTTTATGACCTGCTCCAACTGATGGATACATAAAAAAAAGACCAAGACTGCCAATTTGTCATGATGATAGGTATATGTGGTTGAGGGGAAAGTTTTTATAGAGCAAACGGACCGTAATTAAAGCATATTTATACACGAAGTCAGTAAATTGATAATATTGTAAGGTTCAGGAATCAGGAGTATTATTATTTGAATTTGTAGTGTACACCAACCCTAAACGTAGACATAGTACTAGGATGATGATGATTGGTGTCCTAATGATTTTCTTTGTGATTGGGAGTGTTAGTGGGCCTTGATCATCACAAAATTATCAGAAAGTCAATAGTCCCCCCAAAAAGTTGCAAGTTCTTGAAAGCTGCACGTTATCATAATCATATGCTCAAATTGTTTGAATTCGAGTTGTTCGAATTACAATAAAAAATAATTAATTTAATTTAATTTTTATAATAGCATAATTCACCTTTGTTTAGATAAATTATTTAATATAATAAAAATTTAAAACTAAATAATAGGTCTATCTAGTTAGTTTTATAAGTCTACTTACTTCAAGAGGCAATATGAACTGAAGAAGGGTATTTGCTACGAATATTATGGATCATTTGTATCTTGTGTTAATTCTTAACAAATCTTCCAGGACAGACATTACAAAAGCACATAAAGCGTATAACTTTTGTTTACATCTGACTAATACATCAAGGAACGGACTATCCTTCATGGTAAAGTTTTGTTCTTTTGGTCGTGAGAGTTTTGGGTAGGAAAGTGCTTAATGTCATCACCTCCTTGAAGCAACTTCTTCATGGTTTATCTCAGTTATGCTTCAAATGTTGTCTTTTAATATAATTAATGATTTTGAGTCACCTTCAAGTGCAAATTTGTCCCAATTGGCAACTGCATTTACTGACAGTAAAACAAATTAATGTTTTTAAAACCAATTGGGAAGTTAAACTGATCAATATAAGAGATTTATGGTTTAACCGATATTAGACGGTCATAAAGTTGACTAAAAATTAAAAAAATTAAAAGAGATTGACTTTATTCATCAAACAATTTGAAGTTTAATTGAAAAAAGATTATTAAATGAAAATAATTGATTTAATTTAGTTTATAAAAAAGATTAAATAACAAACCAATCAGTTTTTAACAACAAGAATTATTAAAGTAGATCAAATCGAAAAGTAAAAAACCGAACTAAAAAATTAGACAATTCAATGTTTTATTGTTGAACGGGCTAAGCTGATTGGACTTTTCAATTATTAGAAAGAAAAAAAAACTTCATGGGAGATCCCACAAACTCCCATTTAATTAGTGATGTATATATAATTAATTAATATTAGTGGAAGATTAAGATTAGGATTAATGATGGGGCATGTGACTAACTCATCAACAATCTCATTTGCTAATTATGGAGTAATTTGGCTGGCAATTGGCTGTCAAGGAAGTGCCCTGCATTTAAGTTAGAAGCAATAATTTGTTTATTAAGTGGCCTAATCAAACAGGTGATAATGATACATATACCTAATATTGCATAACCTGTGTCATTGACTTGAAATTTTCAAACCTTTCTTGTCCACCAATATTGGAATTGATCCTACCCTATGCAAGAACTCAACCAACCCATAGAGTTCTGGCCCTTGGTTCTTTATGAAGGAAGGTATGGCTGACTTTAACACCATATGTTTTCCACAAGTATACTCAAATTAACCAATTTTACAAGAAATTGATATAATATATTACGTGATATGTAATTATTAGTTTTATTAATCTAAATATGTATTATGCATATTGAATATATGTTCCTTTTGGTTATATTAGATTTAATTTAATTAACAATCAATTACCATGCAAAATTTATATATTTTCTAAAAATAAATTTGAATTTATTAATAACCAAATAATATATTTGATATTTTAATAATTCTATAGAAAAGATTATATACTTATGGAATTCAAAACTAATTACATAAAATCCAACTTATTTATAGGACACAAGTATGTGATCAAATAATCTAAAAAGTATTTAACGGTTACCGAATATGATTGGTGTAAGTAGTTCGGTACTCTCATTTCTTAATTAGAGGTCTCGAGTTTGATTCTATAAAATGAAGAAATCAGTTTAGCCAGCACTTTACTTCTTACGGGCTGATCCGGTGCGAGTGGAAATTAATTTAAGTGTGAATGGCTTAAAAGTAACTTCCCAAAATTGGAACCCTCCTAAGACATCAGGCTAAATTAAAAAAAAAAAGTATTAGCTTATGAAACGACGTCGCAACTCCCTCCGCCTTAATAAAGTTTGGAAGAAAAGTACTCCAATTCCCGAAATGTCCTTTGTTTCCTCTCGCAACCTGCGACCGACGTGTCGTTATCGGGAAAAAGGCGGCATTTCTTTGAGCGGTTTGGAATCCAAAGCGGGCCCTAACATTTAAGTCCTAACCAATAAAAACAAGCAACGTGGCAGTTTATGAGCAAGCGTATACTGTTGGGCCTGTCCCCTACCGCACGAGAAGTGTACTTTCTAGGACTTTTTAGTTATGGACACGTTGTCCTATTCCAGACACGGATTTCTGTTTTCCCACTCTCTTTAAATGCGATTGAAGAACACGCTTTAGTGAAGAAAGAATTTCATATTTGTTAGCTAAATGGAACATAAACAGATAAAGCATCCAATTTAGTAATGTATAATTGCAGTAAGTGTTTCTAAAAGATTGAGCTCATGGCATGCACTGATTAATACCAGTAAAAGCATGTTAAAGTGAAAAGCTTTTGTAATTAACAAATAAAATACAGATTAACCTAACAATAAAGTAGGTCCTTTGCTAAATCTCGTGTTTATCTACTTAGCTTCTAAACAATAGTAAAATACTTACTCTGGTCTTCTTTTGGCCTGGAATATAGGATATTGCCAGATGGGGTTAAACATAGACTCTCTAATTATCATCAATAGTCTATCTGATTCAATAGGGAGGAATTTGACAAATTGTTCCTTGATTCAGGGTATTAAGTTACTAATAACTAGAGACTAAGGTGTGAAGTCGGGTCATGCCTCTCAAGAAAAAAATCAATGTGTTGTCTGGTTGACTAAATCTACAAGTCTACATCAGATTAGTTTAATGTACCTTCAGAAGCTCTTATCAGATTGTCTAATCCTGCTGCGTAAGGATATAACTGATGCTTCTGACCAGGTGTGACATGTAATTGTTTAGCTTTTTTGTTTTATCTCCTTTTGCGTTAAAATGTACTAACAATTGAATTTTGTTTAACAATTGAAAATATACTAAAATATATCAATTGTCATGTTCTTACTATTTTAATGTGTTTTTTCAAAGGTAAAAAGAATAAAAATGGAGAAATTAAAGCGACATCGTGGGGGTATATTACCAACACAAGTAAAATGTGAAAGAGTACAAGAATATGGAGATAGTGTAGAAGGATTTATATATTAGGACTAGAATCAGTAATATGATAAAATGAAAGAGACCTTTATTCACAATTAATAAAAGAAAAGGATATATTAAAAAATATTTCTTCTTATATATATAAAAATAAAAATTATTTTAAAATAGATAATAAATCATGGTGTACACTCAATACCCTATAAATCATATTATTTTTCTCATTCTTTACAACCTAATAATGTTACCATAAACGAAAAGACCAAAGAAAATCCTTTTTTCAGAAAGTAACTAAATGTGTAATTATATATATTAGTAATTAATTAATTAATTGTATTTAGATTCTATCCAAATTTCTTAGAATCACTTGATCAATGATGTTATTAAGCTTCCTTTTAAATTACATTAAAGTTTCAAAGCTCCTAAAACATAAAAGATCTAAAGTAATTGATATTATTTAGTTTCCATCTAAACTTTACGAAAACCTCATTTACATTAAAATTAAACTTGTAATATGGGTTAAGGCTATAAATAAGGATTATTAAAGTAAATCGAACGGTAAAGTTGAAAACCGAACTTAAAAGTTGGACAGTTAAAGGTTTTACGGTTGAACCAGCTAGACTAATTGAGTTTAAATAATATAGCAAAATAAAAAAATTGGAAACAAAATTAACAAAAAAACTCAAAACAAAATGTTTAAATAAGGAAGACTTTAACAACCTAATAATATTCCCATAATCAAGAGCCTTTCATGGAAAATCTTGCTGGAGGCTGTAATTAAATTCCCAAAGTTGAAACCCTAGAATATCATTAGCATTTAAAGCCCTCAATAACTAATTGATTCTCCTTAGTTTATGCAAATGTAATATGATCACTTGACCAAATTAACACTAACTACTTTCCATCTAAATTACATCGGATATAAATTTTATCAGCCTTTAATATATAAATGGACGGTCCAGATTGACGAAGATGTTGATCCTATGGTGGAAAAACGTGATGCGTATGAGTAAGCTATGTGCATTAGATCATAGCATCACTCCACATTACTCTACAGTAAGTCAGAGAAAGAGACAGAGAGAGAGAGAGCATGTGTCTCTGAGAGTTATATACAGCAAAGTTGGATCATAAACAAATGTATCAAAAAGGAAAAAGAAGGCTTTTGTGTTCTGTTTGAGGAGAGAAAGTAAAGCTACAGACAAATACAGAGTGTACTACAGAGAGCTGAGCGTTTATTATGAGTTTGTTTTGGCTAGAAAAGAATTCAAAGATATCTGTTTGATTTGGGGTTCAACTCGCCATCACCATCATTGTCCCACTTCTACAGCTTTTTTCACTTCCATATTTCTCTCTCTCTCTCTCTCTCTGTCTATTCTTTTTGATCCACTCTTCATTTGTGTCTCTCTTTTTTTTCTCTTCTTTGCTCATCTGGGTTTTGATTAACAAGGTCAAACAACCAAATTCTCAGCATGTTTGCTGAGAAAGATTGAAGCTTTTTTTTTTTCACTCTGTTACATTTTTTTTAATCTTTGTTGTTGGTGTGTTCTTATACCATTTGGTTGTTTTGAGTTTGATTCACAATGAATGCTAAGGACAGAACGGATGGTGTAGCTAACGAAGATAGATTCCCTGAGGTTCTACGGGTTTTGGCTGTTGATGACGACCCAATTTGCCTCGAAGTTTTGGAGAAAATGCTTCGTAAATGCCAATATCAAGGTGTGTTTATAAGTGTCCAATTGCTTTTTTTCGTCTTTTGATTTCTTCAATCTTTGCCGTTTTTATATGGAAGATGTGTTTGTTTTCTTGACTTTGCTGTTAATTATATCCCCTCTCTGCACCTCTGTTTCTAATCATAACGTTGCTCTCCCTACTTTTAGGACAATACATCTTTCGGCTTTTATCTGGTGCAGGCCTGTTTAGTTGGTGGTTTAATTGTTTTACCTATATGTTCAAGGTTTTTGTTTCTTTCTGCACATGCTTGATGTTATGAATCTGTGAAAACTTATACTTCTTGGTTTAATTTCCTTGTTGAAGTTAAGATGTTGATCCACTGTTAGAAACAGCATCCCGTTTCTGTCTACCAGTCTGCAAGTTATGCGTAGGATCATTATCGTGAAAGTAATTTATAATTCTCCTGTTATTTGTGTTGTATTTAGGCTTTTGGCAATCATCACTCTTTGAAATATCAATCGTTTCTTTAAACTCTCAATCGTTTCTTTAAACTCAAACATGATGTTTTTTTTTCAGTTACAACTACCAATCAAGCAGTGACAGCTTTGAAAATGCTACGAGAAAACAAAAACAAGTATGATCTTGTTATCAGTGATGTTAACATGCCAGACATGGATGGTTTTAAGCTTCTCGAGCTTGTGGGGCTTGAAATGGACTTACCTGTCATCAGTAAGCAAATGCCCTGTTTTGCTGTGTTTATTTCTTTCTTTCTTTTCTGCAATAACATTGCTCTTACATTTACACCAGTTCTTGCAGTTCGGTTGTTGTTCCAGACTAAAAAACTTGTTATTTTAGAAGGGTGATATTCTGTTGTTTATTTTCCATTATAATGGTCATCACTCTTCGAAACCGAAGAACATTACTGTGTGATCTTCATACTAATTTTAATGACTACATGAATACAATTCAATGAAAAAGTAGGATAAATTGTTGAGAGGATAATCTCTTACGACTAATTTTGATAATCTTTTCCTACTAATTCTAATATAGTGTTGTCGGCACATAGCGACAAGGAGCTTGTGTACAAGGGGATTATACATGGTGCTGTTGACTATTTGATAAAACCTGTTAGAATGGAGGTGCTGAAGAACATATGGCAACATGTAATCAGGAAAAAGAATTTTAACCCAAAAGACCCAAGTGGGCCTTCAGTTCAAGAGAAGACTCGTGATATGGCCGGAGAAGGTGGACAAGGAGTGTCAAGTGGTAGTTCTGATCAAAATGGTAAAGTGAATAGGAAGCGGAAGGACCAAGAAGAAGAGGATGAAGAAGAAGATGAGAATGGTCATGAAAATGAGGAATCTGGGGCTCAGAAGAAGCCTCGTGTTGTTTGGTCTGTTGAACTGCACAAGAAGTTTGTAGCTGCTGTCAATCAGTTAGGTCCTGAAAGTAAGTTTTTTTCTGTCAATGGGTGATGTTTCTACTTATTTTACAGCTATTAATCCACTCTTTTTATTTTGTTCTTAATCAATTGCAGAGGCTGTTCCAAAGAAAATTCTTGACATGATGAATGTAGAAGGGCTGACTAGAGAAAATGTAGCAAGCCATCTGCAAGTAATTCTCTTCATTTTGTTTTACATTTTACTTTATAATTTACTCATACCTTGTCGATGGTTTTCAAGCACCTGTTAATGGAATTATGAATTTTCATGTTCATCCTTCTTAAATTTGTAAGCTTTCTATGAGTTCCTATTCCTTAAGCTAACAAATCCATATATTTTTATGTTCTATTGCAGAAATACAGGCTATACCTGAAAAGAATCAGTGTACCATCCCAGCAAGGCATGGTTGCAGCATTTGGAGCTAAAGATTCTTCTTACTTTCGCATGAGTGCACTAGATGGATTTGGAGATTTTCGCAGCTTAAGTGGACCGGGAAGATTTTCAACTGCATCTCTATCGTCTTATACACCAGGAGGTATGCTTGGAAGATTGAATTCTACAGCTGCTTTAACGATGCGAGGAATAGCTTCTTCTGGTCTGTTCCAATCGGTTAATCCTCAAGGCTCAAACAGTTGTGTTAATCCAATTGGAAAGCTTCAGGCATCTTTCCTTCCAGCAAACCAAAATGTCAACTTATTTCAAGGGATCACACCTTCGCTAGAGAACCAGCAGAGCAAGCCCACCACACATATTGGAGATTACAGTCAGAATGATGGAACGGCAGGTTTTGCACTTGCAGCTGGCTTCCAAGATGTTGGAGTATCTATTAATGCTAGCTTAGGCAATTCGGCATCCGGTGCCTCAAACAATCCTAAATTGGTACAAGGAAACCTGCAACCATGTCAGACTAGAAGCACGTTTGCAGCTCAGTCATCTTTAAACATGCCATCGTTGGACCAGGATTGTTTTGATGTTGGAATTAGTGGGTCTTCAAATTTTCTGGATCATAATAGATGTAATGAAAATTGGCAGAGCTCAGTTGAGTTATCGAAATTTCCGTCAAATCCTTTTCCATTAGACGACCACTTTAGCCACGATCCATTGTCTAGCAGCACCTCGAGAGAGAATTTACCTTTGACTAGCCCTCACATTGATAATACCCCAATTGATTTTTCATCTTCCGGTCCTATTGCCACATCTTTGGATGATTCCAGATTAGATATGCAAAGCCAAGCAACTTCCATTGGTAATGTTGTTCAAAATATGAATTACATGTCAAAACAAAGATGGGAAGAACATAGCCATGACTATAAATCTAGTGTAAGTAATTCGATCGGTATTGTGAATCCTCTAGCTTCTGACAGTGGTGTGGGTCCTTTGAGCCACAGTTTGGATTACAGAAAAAGGTTTGATGCATCATTGCTTGGTCAATTAAATTCTGTCATTCCTCCAAGTTTCCGGCATTCCGAACTTCAGAAATCTTTGGATACTAAAATAAGGTCTAGTGACGAGTTTCTTTCGGAGCAAACCAAGTCTCAGAATGGATTCATGCAGAATAACTTTGAGACTTTGGATGATATGATGGCTACAACGACTAAGCGGGTATGAACCTCTGAGTTGCTTCACCAATTTTCAGTAACATTTTTCACTTTTCTCTTTTCATGTTTTCTTAAAGTTGCATATAGAGCCATTGAACTTTAAATAGTTGGATTGTCCATTCTGATGTCAAATGATAACTTTCTGTACTCCCTTAGAATGTACTGTGGCTTAATGTTTATCACCGAGAGTTCTATTTTGTTTGCTTCTTAAGTGAGACCTTGGAATTTAGTGGTTACAGAATACTCAAAATGGAGTTCATACAAATGCTCCCATGAATGACATTGTTTCTTTCTAGTTACTTGATATGTTGCAGACCTTCTAAAATTTTTCTCATGTCAATTATTTAAACACCACTGAAAAATGTAATGGAGGAAACATCCAGTCGTTATAATGCCATCTTTTGTTGGAGTTGAGTGCAATGTAGTCTGTGCCAATTTTATAGTCTTGTTCGTCATTGCATCGTCCATCCGACAATATCTTGATGCCTTTCAATGCTGTTCAAGCAGGAGCAAAATGAAACAATCTTACTGGATGGAGAATTTGGATACGATGCTTACTCTCTTGGATCATGTATGTGAGCCTTTATTTGTGGTGATTGTACAAAAGAGGGTCTGCTTTAAAACTTGTTCCATCCCACTTCCTGAGAAATCTGTATCATCTTGTAATCTAGTTTGCCTTTTTCTTGATCATTCCTCTCAATGTGTTTCTTCTACCTTCTCCCTGTCACTGTAGTTAATTTCTTGCTGATAATAGTTGTAGTATCATTGTTTCCAATACTAAGCTCCGATGGCTTCTCCTTCTTCCTTCTCACTGGTACTGATAGATAGTAACATGATAAAATTTTCAGAATTTCTGTACATTAGTTTGATGTTTAAAGAAGCATAACTACCTGAACAGATAGATGCATGAATGTTCCATTAAAGTTAGTTTTATACCTTGATGTTCAGAAACATGTAATAATATGTTCAAATGATAATTTTCAACCATTGTTGTGATGGTACTAAAAACATTTTATTCTAATGTTATTGCATATTAAAAGAAGATTTTGATATGGTAATAATTAACTGTAATGATACTAACTTATCGGATTTTCTGTTCTTCTTTTAATCAAGTTTTTGAGATTTGTTTACATTGAAATTATCTTATATTATTACATCCTTAATTTGGAATCATTACATACAGCTTTTTAATTAACCAAATGGTACTTATCTGGTACCTTTGAAGTAACAAGGAAGAGTGAAGAAAAGTGTTAATAAAGATGGGTGAAGCAACTCAGTGACTATGATTACATATGTGGTATTAACACTTCAAAGTATTCATCTTTTTAAATGAAGACTCAGTTTTTAGGCTACACTCTGCTTTCTGGTATCATTTTTGGAGTGAGTGTTCCGTATGTTTGTTCAATTTTGGGGTATCCATAATTGATATATAGCCTTTGAACCTTGATTCTGTGACCCAATATGTTAGTTTTGTTATTACAGATATTTAATGCAAGTTTTGATTTGTTTTAAGAAACAGAGTCAAATGATGACTTTGGTTAGTGTTGTTCCAAAAGAAGCAGATATCTACGAGAGCTCCACCTTACTGGGAGAGTATGAGACTCTTTAAAACTAGCATTTGTCACAAGACGAATGCAAACTGTGTCATGTTATTAAGATTTATGACAGTGAAAGCAACAGTACGAGAAATAAAGATCTTAACGTGAATAGAATGCCTTAAACTTGAGCAGGAGGTCAAACAGGACTTGTAAGATTATTTCTATCCCAAAAACAGTATCATGTAAAAGAATCAAACAAAGCTTTATAAACCACTATGAGCTTAGAGATTCAGTACTTATAAATTACAAGTGGGTAAGTGAAAGAAACATCTTTGCTCGGTTTCACACGACTACCAGAGCAAGACCAGAGCAAAACAATTCAAGCAATTTGCTTGCATGCCTAATATAATTATTTCACCAGTTCAAGTGAAAAAAACAAGAAAAATAATTTGTACACTAAATCTACCGCCAATTATTCGCCTTCCCAACCCATTTGCCGGGCACGCCGCTCCCACAATGAGGTGACTTTCCTCTCTCTGATAAATAACGCCTCGCCGCGCTCTCTAGCCTCCTCGCAGGTTTCAGTAGCAGCAATGCATTTTTCTGCCTCCTTCTGGTATTGGGAAGCCACTCTCTTTGCTTCGGCCAATGTAACGTTCATATGTCGAGTATGCTCTTCGGCAACAGCCTCCTGCAACTTTAGCTCTTCTGTTAAGAGGTCCACAAACTGCTTCTCCATCTCCCTCTTCAGATCAGGGTCATTGTTTCCACAGTCTGACATCCAGGATATGTGTTTGTTAATCTGATGTTAAGAACAATGCAATAACTGGAAATTTGAGACATAAAAGTTGCAAACTTTGATAGTTGCAGGCCTTTTCTTTGCTCAAAATTTGTTAAAAGTGCCACTTGCTACTAGAAGTAAAGCATGCAAATGATAAGATTAAATCCAAACACCACTATCTTCTGAACCCTTACTTTAGCGGCATATTTCATTGGATGGGTTCAATTTCAATGAAAACGAAATGGTAAGAAATAGAAAATAAACAATGGAGTTCACATCATCTTCGTTTAAAAAGATCAAACCCCGAAAACAGAAACAGGAATCCTGGTTTAGCTTTTGAAGAATCTTTTAATACAATCTATTATGGCCTCAGAATGAGAACTGAAGTTGATTGTCATAGTGGATTCACAGAATAAGCTCAAACCTGTGACTGAGAGATTGGCCAACCCTGCAAGGATAAAGCAAAACCACACATAAGTCTATCAGTCCACAATCAACAAATTATGCTTTATTTTAGGAGCAATAAGGTAAGAACAAGAACAAACAAGCAGTTTCATCATAACAACGGCCAAATCAACTTTTTATCTACAGGTATGCATCATACCATAGAAAACGTGTCATGTGAATGAAAACGTACACAACTGAATAAAGCCTACACGGTACTCCAACATGAAGAAACATTCCATTCCCAAGAAATCGGCCTCGATTTCCATCGAGAAAATGATAAACAGCAGTGTCCAATGATTCAAATTTATATACAAAGAGCATTGTATTCAATGAACCAAAATATTTCAATCACAGTGTAGGATATAATTGCCAGAAATAGAAGAACAGAGCATTTCATGACTCGAAAGACAGGATAGGAAGAAAGTGATTTTTCTAACAGGTTAAATAAGACTTCAAGCACCTTAAACTAATGTCTAATGTTGATAAACATGAAAGTCGCATATCTAACCAAGTAAATTTCACAAAGCCAACATACACATATGAAGTAGATAACAGACTTGCCTCCAAAGCAAACTGAACTTGGTCTCTGTCCATTTTGCGCGGGAATACAAGAAGAGATATGCTAGCCTAGATCAAATTTAACCATAAATAGTTCCATTCTTATCAGCACGAGAATGAATTTTTGAAGAGAGAGAGGATTTCGGTACAAATCCTCCGTATATTTATTATTCATGAAGAGCTCTTTTGCAAATTGCAAGAAACAAAAGATCGAAATCCGGAACTGATGAAAAGACTCGCAGAAACCTACTCAGACAAACGGGCAACTTGTTCGACCAATGAAGCAAATTTGGATCCATAATTGGGAAAGGCAACAGATCAAATACTCGAAATGGTGGAAAGGGCATTCCTAAGTTATGATCAAATTTTGAGAAAAGCCCAGAAGTAAAAACAAGCAAAACATTAAATCTAACAAAGAAAGGGATATACCTGGAGCCATCTTGAGAAGAGATAAAGGAGGAGGACAATCGCAGATGCAAGGAGGACATGAAGAAGAAGAAGAAGCTTTAGAATCAGAAAGTCCAAAACTTTTCTTGAATCTCCAGTAAAGGGCAGGGCCGCAAACAACCAGAGCTGAAACCACTGCAAATATCACCAGACAACACCTCAAGCAAGAGCCTGATCTCCTTGACATTTTCACACTCTCCCAAAATGCAAGCTACTCACTTTCTTTCCACTCTTAGCCCTAAGGTAATGAGATCCAAATGTGGATGCATTGATTGATGGGTACAGTTATGTACTGACGAATCAATCCGCTAATTGTGTACTGATTCTTCCTTGTTAAGCTTTTCCTTACTATTCTGAGGAAGTGTCTTAATCTATATATCACCTTAGGAAAAAGAAACTGTAATAAAAAGGTTGTTACCTGAAGCCCATGTCCTTGTAACCAGAAACCAGTTATTACATTATCTAGTGAAGAGGAGTACATAGCACCCAATGGGTGTACTGTTAAAAGAAGTGGTTCCTAGCACAAAATACTTTGCATTGGACGCTAACCAATCAACACATCTGTTGCTCTTGCAATAGATATGCCGGTGCACCACAATCCAGTTTCTCGTTAAAAGTTCATTGATACCTTGAATTATGGGATTGTGGGTCTCGGACCGTCTTGTAGAGGAGGAGAGAAGGTTAATTGCCACTTCCGAGTCCACTTCAAATTCAAGCTGTCGATAGTCTAAGTTCCACGCCAGCAGGAGTCCAGTATACACTCCATAGAATTTTGCTGACACTAGAGAACACCAGCCGAGGTTTTAAACAAAGCCGCCAAGCCAATTGCCTGTGTTGTCTCGGATAAGGCCCCCGGGGGTGGCGGAGGAGGAGGAATGGTTGTAAGCGCCATCTGTATTTAACTTGACCCACTTGGTGGAAGGTGGGCTCCATCCTATGAGTTGTTTTTGTCGGAGGCGAAGCCCCGTATCCGCTCGCCTTTGCCAAGTGGTCGACTTGTAGATCTGATCTGCATAAAACAAAATCACAGAAATGGGTGAGGAGGGCCACATAAACTGAGCATTAAAAATAAACTTACTATACTAGCCCCAGATGAGCTAACATATGGCACCAAATAAAGTCGACTAAGCCTACCCAAACACCCGGTGGTGTTGTAGGAGATTGGTAAGAAGCCACTGTCTAGCTGACGTGGTGAAAAAATCACTATTAACTAGATGTGGAGGGAAGGCACCCCACACTTGTCGGGCTTTGACGCAGTCGCCACGGTATGTTGCGAGGATTCTACGAGATCGCAGTGAGGGCAAGTTCCATCTGTAGTGAGGTGCCACTGGGCCCGATGTTGGTTAGTAAGGAGATCGTCTTGCGCGAGAAACCAGAGAAAAGATCGAATGCGTTGTGGTCCCGACTAATCCTTCAAGAGGAGTACATAGCACCCAATGGGTGCAGTGTTAAAAGAAGTGGTTCCTAGCACAAAATACTTAGCATAGGACGCTAACCAATCAACACATCTGTTGCTCTCGCAATAGATATGCCAGTGCACCATAATTCAGTTTCTCATTAAAAGTTCATTGATACCCTGAATTATGGGATTGTGGGTCTCGAACCGTCTTGTAGAGGAGGAGAGAAGGTTAATTGCCACTTCCGAGTCCACTTCAAATTCAAGTCGTCGATAGTCTAAGTTCCACGCCAGCAGGAGTCCAGTATGCACTCCCCAGAGTTTTGCTGACACTAGAGAACACCAACCGAGGTTTTAAACAAAGCCGCCAAGCAAATTGCCTGTGTTGTGTTAGATAAGGCCCTCGGCGGTGGCGAAGGAGGAGGAATGGTTGTAAGCGCCATCTGTATTTAACTTGACTCACTTGGTGGAAGGTGGGCTCCATCCTATGAGTTGTTCTTGTTGGAGGCGAAGTCTCGTGTCCGCTCGCCTTTGCCAAGTGGTCGACTTGTAGATCTGATCTGCATAAAACAAAATCACAGAAATGGGTGAGGAGGGCCACACAAACTGAGCATTAAAAATAGACTTACTATACCAGCCCCAGATGAGCCAACGTGTGGCACCAAATAAAGTCGACTAAGCCTACCCAAACACCCGGTGGTGTTGTTGGAGATTGGTAAGAAGCCACTGTTTAGCTAACGTGGTGAAAAAATCACTATTAACTAGATGTGGAGGGAAGGCACCCCACATTTGTCGGGCTTTGACGCAGTCGCGCACGGTATGTTGCGAGGATTCTACGAGATCGCAGTGAGGGCAAGTTCCATCTGTAGTGAGGTGCCACCGGGCCCGATGTTGGTTAGTAAGGAGATCGTCTTGAGCAAGGAACCAGAGAAAAGGTCAAATGCGTTGTGGTCCATGTCAGTTCCATATTGCCTTCCAAAATCTAGTACCTACAGTGTCCTTTTGATCCATTATCATGGAGTAGGTCGAAGTGATAGTGAATTGCCCAGTATCGGACAAACCCCAACATAACTTGTCCGGCCCTAAGTAGGGTTTCGGGAGGAAAATTTCTGTCATCGATCGAGAGATCTCTATCGGGAGGGTGTCAGAAATGACATCTCATTTCCAATTTTCGTTGATGTCCACAAAGTGTTGAACACTGAGGTTGTTATTCGAGCAAGAATGGCGGTAATAGCGTGGTTAATAAGCGGTCCCACGCCTTTAACCAAGGAACCAACTAGAATCGAGTTCTGGCACCATTGCCGAGCACCCATGACAAACCCTGGAGAACTAGGTGCTAAGTAGACTTTATGCTCCTTCAGATCATGGAGCCACCCCTAGGGTCTAAATTGGTGGGAAGAGTGGTTGTATCAAATTTGTTTTTCGCAGATAACACCTTAACCCATAGGGCGTGTGGCTTGTCAATCAGAGTCCAACCTAGTTTAGCTAAGAAGACATCATTGGTTTCACGGATTTTGCGAATGCCAAGACCCCCCATCTCTTTCGATTGACAAACTGTCTCCTATTTAACAAGGTGAATCCTCTTGGAGGCATTAGACGAGCCCCACAAAAATTGTCTCATAGCCTTTTCCAGGTCATCACAGAGATTGTGGGGCAACCGGACCGTCTGCATAGTATAGTTGGGAAGCGCCTCTAGGACAGATTGAGCTAAAGTGAGGCGAGAGGCGAAGGACAACAGCTTGGCAGACCAGCCGGTAAGACTTTGGTGAACCTTGTCCAGAATGTATTGGTAAGTTCGCTTGTTAACACGGTCATGTAGAAGCGAAACTCCGAGGTATCGTCCTAGGTCACTTGTCTGGTTGAATCCCAAAGCTTGGCTTAAATTGTGGGATGTCGATGTCGGGGTATTTTTAGA
Source organism: Erythroxylum guanchezii (assembly GCA_025629825.1). Taxonomy (NCBI): domain Eukaryota; kingdom Viridiplantae; phylum Streptophyta; class Magnoliopsida; order Malpighiales; family Erythroxylaceae; genus Erythroxylum; species Erythroxylum guanchezii. The sequence continues at coordinate 30,895,544 of JAOTAX010000007.1, forward strand.
GAAACAACACCGAGATTTATCTTGACTAACTCGTTGGCTGGAAGCCACACAGAAAGAAGTTAATATCTCGAATCACATCTACTTGAGACCTAGAGGCTTCTGAGAAGAGGATGAGGTCGTCTGCAAAGAACAAGTGGGACAAAGGTGGCCCATTCGTACTTAATTTGATAGGCCACCAATGACTTTGTGTCACGGCTTGCGTAATTGTTTGCCCTAAGCGTTCCATGCATAGGACCAAGAGATAGGGTGATAAGGGGTCCCCCTGACGAATTCCTCGGGAAGGGCTAAAGGCGTCACTAAATTCATCGTTCCATCTAACTTGAAGGGAGACCGAGGAGATGCACTTTATGATGAGATTGATAAGAGATGTGGCGAGGCCGACGTCGATTAAAGTATCTTGGATGAAGTCCCATGAAAATCGGTCATACGTTTTCTCAAGATCGACCTTGATGGCCATTATTCTGTTTCGTCCGGTTTTTCGTTTCATGGTGTGAATAACTTCTTGGGCAATGATGATATTATCTATAATCAAACGCCCTGAGACGAAGCTACATTGGGTAGGAGCAACCAGACCATCGAGATAAACTTTGAGCCGATTAACAATAATTTTGGTGATGGCTTTGTATATCACCGACCAAAGGATAATGGGCCTGTATTGGGTAATAGAAGTGGGAGAAGGAATCTTTGGTGTCATCACCATATTGGTGCGGTTAAGCTCGGATTCCTAAATTTCGTGTCAAAAATGCGTTGAAAGAAAGATGTCAACGTAGGTTCCGCAGTCTCCCATTGGGATTGGTAGAATAAAGCGGGTAGGCTGTCAAATCCTGAGGCCTTGTTAGGCGCCATACTGGAAATCGCTGTTTTGATCTCATCAAAATGGAGAGCACGGTCCAAATCTTGGATTTCAGAAAGGGATAGGTGGGGAAATTAAACATATAACAACGGATCCGTAGAACGGTGACTCTCCTTGGTATAAAGTCTCGCGAGGAAGGTCTAAGCGAGTTTCCTGATGTTTTGAGGACCTGACAGCATAAGCCTATGCTCATCCTTTAGGCAGGTAACCGTCGCTTGTCGCTTTTTGGCCATGGTGATAGCATGATAGTTTTTGGTATTCCTGTTACCCTGGCTTAGCCATTAGCACCGGGATCGTTGGTGCCAATAAAGTTCTTCTTGGTGCAAGACCTGTTCCATCTCTACGAGGAGGTGTTCCTCGAGATCACGGAGAGAGTTCAAGTTATCAGCTTCAAGCTGCTTTTTGATGCCTTCGAGTCGGGCCAGGAGACATTTCTTTTGATGGAAAATGTTCCCAAATGTGTGATAGTTCCACTGCTGTAAACGATCTGCAAATTTTTTAATTCCGTGGCTGAGGTCTGCACTGGAGGGAGTCCAATGAGCGGCTACAAATTGACTAAAATCCGAGTGAGTCAACCAAGCTTATTGAAATTGGAAGGCTCTCACTGTCGGCGTTGGTCGCTCACTACGGTTAATAGTCACTAAGAGCAGCCTATGGTCCGATTTTAGGAAGGGTAAATAAGTAAAAATTGTGTGAGAGAAAGTTGAATGTCAATCATGTGAACTGAAGACTCGGTCCAGTCGAGCGAGGATCTGGCCTCGTCTCTTGGTGAATTGAGGTTCGAAAAAGCCGAGGTCCTGGAGCTGAAAGCTTTGCACACAGTCTCAAAAGTGGGTATTCACAATCGGTTGGGTACGAGACCTTCCATGTTTGTCCAGACTCTCTAATTTGACATTAAAATCGCCGCCCACAAATCAAGGCTTGTCAATAACTCTGGCAATGCTCTGCAGATAATGCCATAAATACTTTTGTAAAGAATACGTTAGGCTAGTATACACAATTGTGAAATTGAATGACACCGGGCCCCATACGAGTCTTGCATGCACGAACTGCCGATAAGCTAACTAAATACGAATCTCGATATCAATTTTCTAGAGGAGCCAGATGTCGCCCAAAAAACTTTCTACTTCAACTCAAAAAGATTGAATAAAACTCAAACTCTTAATCACTACCGTCGCTCGTGCCTCGCTAATAGAAGGTCCTACTAAACCAATAAGACAAAACTTATAGGTTTAAATATAGTGTTTGAGTATAGGCTTGAAGGATCTTCCTCCGGCCTCCTCTCTCCTTTTGAGAGCAGATCGTCTGTCCATTCTAACTCTATTTTATTCTGTCCAAGAAGTAAACGACTACGTTTTCTTCTTAAATTTGACAGCTCTCTCATTAAATTGACAAGTTGCCTGTGGGACTACTTTCAAGCCATATCTGAAGCCAACTTTGAATTTTGGCTTCCACTTTCAAGTTTTAACACTTACCGTTATTACATAAGTGTTAACAACTTTAACCAAAACATGTTTTCATCTTATTCCTGTTAAGAACCAAGTTGAAAATGTTCAGTAATTTAATGATATTATTTAATATCATTAATAAATAAATAATTTAATAAATATAAAAACTTTAATCATTTTTATTAAA
>JAOTAX010000007.1:30898131-30934238 GCA_025629825.1 Erythroxylum guanchezii
TAGTTAAAATTAATAAAAGTGCTTTTTATTTTTATGTTGCCAAACAGTCTACTGAATGAAGCTCTTTTAAAAAAGTTGTTTTTTTAATTGACAGTCAAACAGTCAACTGACTTTTAAAAAAAGCTCTTCTCAGAAAAGCTCTACTGACAAAAGCTCTACTGATAAAAGCTCAACCAAACGGACCCACAACGAAAGTTCAGTTTCCCAAGGTTGCTGACTTGTACGTGTCGATGTAACGTTTGATGACAGGGAAGCATCGACATACCGGCCAGTTCCTTCATTCCCAAGTTTGCTCTCCCTATTTTTACAGATCATATATTCACAGGTCTTAATGGTCACATCTTGGGAAATTTCCTCCGTGGAAGAGCCTCGAGGGTCTAGACAAATCGGGAAATTCCCACACCACACGCAAGGTCACTAAACATCCACGTACAAGTCCAGCTTTTCCTTATATTTTGCCTTATCAAGATTCAAGCTTTACGTGAAAAGAGATACAAAGATAGAAATATTTCTGGAGTTAGGCCAAAGAAACAAGCTTTTAGAGCAGTCAAAACAATGGCCAAGAACAAGGAAATGGAGGTGGTTAAAGGGATAGACCTGAAGAGGTACATGGGTAGGTGGTATGAGATAGCTTCATTCCCATCATTCTTCCAACCCAGGAATGGAGTTGATACAAGAGCTACCTATAATCTGAATGAGGATGGTACTGTGCATGTGCTCAATGAGACATGGAGTAATGGGAAAAGAGTATCCATAGAAGGAAGTGCCTATAAGGCCGATCCTAAAAGTGATGAAGCCAAGCTTAAGGTTAAATTCTATGTTCCACCGTTCTTACCCATAATTCCTGTTGTGGGTAATTACTGGGTTCTGTATCTTGATGATGATTATCAGTATGCTTTGATTGGTGAGCCTACAAGGAAGTATCTTTGGGTATGTTTCCTATTCTTACACCTAACTATATGTTTGTTTTGACTGTATGTTTTCACAAAGTTCCAAGCTTTCATGGTTGCTTGATTTACTGGTAGGTTGTCTGTCCTCTGAACTTGTAGAAATCTCAGGTTGTCTTCAGATGGAACTGAATTCTGAAACCTTATCTTACTATAGTTACCTTTCATTGTACAAAAACTGAAATTAATTTGTTATCCGTTGCATTTAGATATTGTGCAGGCAGACTAATTTAGACGAAGCAATCTACAATCAGCTGTTGGAGAAGGCCAAAGAAGAAGGCTATGATGTGAGCAAGCTACACAAGACTCCTCAGAGTGATCCACCTCCAAAAGAAGAGGGTCCCCAAGACACCAAAGGCATTTGGTGGCTTAAATCCCTTTTTGGAAAATAGAACATTGAAACATTTTCCCATGTTTATATTAGAACAGCAGTATTTCTTTGCAATCTTTAATGAACTTTTAGGTGTGTAAAAAGTTAAAATTACAGTTGCAGAGTGTTAATGTTCAATCTGTTGAGTGGATGTAAAGCTTGTGCTTTTTGAGTTTGTATCAATGATCTATAGCCATGAATTATTGATGCCCTCTCTTTGAAAATTGTAAAATAACTTGCATCTTACACGTATGGACAAGTAATTTTCGTGTATAGAATCCAAGGAAGAGTGCTCTTCCAGGACTCTTATCTTGATAATGTTCCTTTTGGCTGGGACCTGGTTCTCTTGGAAGTGAGTCCACTCAAAAGAGAGAAACATCTTATCTTCTTATAGTGGGTTCCAGCTTACTGAATAGTCATGTGCTTTGCTGTGTTACAGCTCTCATGTCTTCAACTTCAACAGGTTTAGTTAGTTGATAATGTGTGTGGAATAGACATGGAGGTACTATGACATCTGAAGGATGAGTTGATGCTTAGGTCGAAAAGAATATATATATTACTTCAGCAAGTAAACGAATGTGAACGAGTACACACCAACCGAAGGGAGCTATACTTAACCAAACAAGAAGTGCATAAAACTACAGCAAGAAACTCTATTCTTCACCGCGCAGTTTGCTTCTTGGTGCTCCAAGAGACAAATATCAAGAAAGCGAAGTTTCATAATTTTGCAACACAACAATTGGTAATGTCATTGACATGTTACAACTGTCATATTGTCATTCACCAGGTTCGACGATGCAGCATGTGAACACCTTAGGATGCTGGCAATAAAAAGTCACAGTATGGTACAACATTGATTGGTTTTCTTTGCCTGCTTGTAGAACATCTGTTTCAACAGATAAGAATTGTGAATTTTGGCTAGCTTCAAGATCATAAAAATAGAAGGGAGCAATTGATCTCATATTTCGAACAATCATGTCAAGTGTAAATAATTAATGTGATGGAAGTGCAAACATGCATGCGTGTGCCCGGGAAACCAAGACGGTGAAACCAAGACAGAAAATTAGGTAACATATTCGGTGAGCGAGTGTATATCTAAATTTAAGAACTTGATGGTAAAAAATTAGATGGATTTACATCTATGTACCTGTGAAGCAGCACTCAGATCTGAACTCTTCTCAACTAAACTGTCCAATTTTTCACCTCGTGCAAGCACGCTATCAATAGTTTGATGCTGTAAAGAAAAGCCATCCTTAGGTATGTTAAAAGGATGTCAAACAATTAAAAGCTAATGGACATACACAAGAAAGAGAAATCCATAGAGTTTTCGTATAAAACACATTGGTTTACACTGCTAATTACCACTGAATTGTCAAATATACACTTAAACTTGGAATATTACCTCAAAAATAAATTAAAATTGGAATATTACCTCACAGATATAAGCTTATGCTGCTACCACTTGTATTAAAATATAACTCACCCCCAACAAAAGTAAAATTGAAAAAAAAAAGTGAAAAGGAATACGTCCTTTTAGTTGGGACTTTTAAACAACATGAAGCCATGGGAACAAAAATATGTAAAGCTACAAACTCACAAGGATAATTTTCGTCTCATCCAACTCCCTCTGAATTTTCAATAATTTGTCTGCTTCTGCAGGATCCTGGAAATTAAAGAGAATGCACAAGAAAAAATAAAAAAGCCATTGGAAATTATAAATCAGCTTACTATAGAAATGTTCAACAAAAGAAAAATACTAAGATCAGGTTTAATTACTTGGAACTTGGCTAAAGCTTCATTCAAGTATGGCCATGCCTGAGCATTATCTGCCTGAATGCTCCTCCATGACTCACCAAAATTCTTCTGATACTCATCTAGTACCTGCAAAACATCTCGTTACAGAAAGAAGAAAGCAAATATATAACCTTAAAAACAGATGTACAAGCACAACATCAGTCATACAAGCGGAACGTAAAAGATTCCAGCATTCAGAACCAAAACCTAAACGTTGAAAGTATTACAATAGAGGTCTTTGATGGAATCAGCCACCATAAGCCAAAACCAAATCTAATGACTACCGCAATTTAGCAATGATTTAGAGCATCTCAAACTCATGTGACACAAAATACTAATTAAGGATTTCAATTTTACCCAATAAATAGAACACAGTCTTGTAATTGTGTTTCCGTTATAGTTGCATTTTGATCTGTACTATCAACAGCATCTACTGCTTCTCAACTTTAACACAGACAACGAGAGATCAGAAACATGCCGGTTAAAAGAAGCTAGGGAATACCGACCATAGAAATTCGATATACCTGATTGAGAAGTGAAAACGCACTTCGGACGGGATAATGATCGTCCATGAACCCCAACGCACAAAGTCCATTTCTGTTGTAAGCATGCACCTTGTATTCTAACAAAGAAGGAAAAAAAAAGAAAGCACCTTTACGATGATGATCCATTATAAGTTCCCCAATCCACACAACCAGAACCAAACCAATCACGAAATAAACTCTCCAAGCACTCAGAGAAACAAAAAATTCCCCAAAATCACATACATAAGCACACAAACGATCTCAAATATCCGCTTCTTGACAAATTCAATTACAATTAAATCATAGTTCCCACCAATCAAAATCAAACCATCATAAAACCGAAACCTAATTGATACAGAATTCGAAGATCTCGAATGGAACAGACCTTCGTGCTGGACGGACTGACGTTGGCCGGGAAGAGTGCGTTTGGCGACGGTACGACCGACGAAGACGACGAATTCCTTGACGCTCGATCGTTGAAAGTAACCGAAATGGCTCACATCTGACGCGTTTGCTAAAATCACCGGATCCGAACCATCGGGACCGATCTTCAGCACTAACAAAGCCGTGATCTTCATCTTCTAATCACAACTATCACCCTATCTCTCTCCAAGTAATCCAATTCCGAGTTCTATTTCTCTCTCTATATGTACGTGTCTCAAGCCTTGGCTTCTCGTAAAATAAGTTTTGAAGAGAAAAGAAAGTGTGAGAATAAATCGACTGTCGGTGTGCTTAGATTCCAAGTTTTGTAGTTAGTAACGTGGCGGAAAATCAGTGGCCTGTGGACTTGTGAACATATTCTGTAGGTCCAACGTGTATTTTCTCTCGCTCCGACAGCTAAAGGCTAAAGGGCAGATTTGGATATTTTCTCATTTGGTATTATAATTATTAAAAAAAAGGTTAAAAATATTTATTATTTAAGGGAAGATTTGAACATTTTCTCATTTGGTATTATAATTATTTAAAAAAAGGTTTAAAATATTTATTATTTAATTTTACGCAAGTGTAAGGATTGAACATAAACATTATTTTTACGTGCAAATACTAAACAGTGCGTTAGAATCACTATAAATAATCTCTTAATTTGTTAATTCAATAAATTACGTATTTAAAAATATAATAATAATAATAATGTGAATGATGATGTATGCATATTTGTGATTTAAAAAATAGAGTTAATCACATTTTTAATTATGCATTCATTCATTCATATTTGTTTAATTAAGTAATAAATTTTACATATAAATTCGGATTATTTTGCAAACCACAAATATTAAATAAGTTACTACAAACAATTGAGAGAAAAAATATAAGAAAAAAGTTTCACTTCACAATAATTATTATTTATTATTTAAAAATTACTTAATTCAAGTTTTAAAAAAAGAAAATGACTTAAAAGTATATATTTTAATGATGAAATAAAAATTTAATGACAAGGTAGTAACTTTATTTTTCTTATGTAATGTTTTTGTTTTTCGTTGATCATGTGAGCCTTTTGGAAGTAGTGTTTCTATTAATTAAAGATAAGGTTGTATAGTAGAGGGTTTCTTTAAATCTGAGCGAAATTTTTACCATATTGTTATTGTTTTTATTTACATTGAATTTATTATAATTTAAATTTAAAAAGAAAATAATTGGCCTAATTAGTTGAGAAGTTAATAGTAGCAAGATAAGGCTTTGAAATAAAATCATAATGAGAGAAATGAAGAAGTTTCAAAAAACCGTTAAAACTGTTATATTTGGTTCGGACATAAAAACCTCAAAACTCCAAAAACTTCTCACCAGTTCCTGTGAATTTGGACCAGCTATTACTGAGATTAGCATATCTAATAGGCCTCCAAAATTGAATCTATGGTGGTGGTCATCATCGTGACATCTCCTATAACTTGACAAGGGAATGCTCCTGCTCTAATTCTGGTTCTTCAAGTTTTAAGTAAGAGTTTGGATTCTGAGTGCTTCTTTTCCTTCTTATTGTTATTGTTTGGTTAAGATCGTCACATGGTCAACTTGTGATCATTATGCTCTAAATCCCTGATGATGACCATCTGTTTGATGATTTGTTATTTTTTCTCGTAGAAAAACAATACACATGTATAGGGATCAAGTGTGGTTTTAGTTTGGTTTAGTAAACATCTAGAGCATGATAAACTGTTTGATGTTAGAAGGACGGTTCCAATTCAATCAACATTGATTTCTTAATCCGTCTTAGCTGGTTTTTGATATTGTGATTATGTTCTTGTAGACTTTAACAAGATCAGAAGACAATCATGATCAGGTTGCTGCTTTTCACTTCTGATTCTGATATATGCAACCTCAGCGAAGCAACCCAGCAAGCCTGATCAGAACTCTCTGGCTTATATAACGGTTTTTAGTTTCTCTCAGACCTGAACAGGTTTCAACATATGTGCCAGAAATGAGATTGTGTTTTTTTGTTTGTGTAGACCTTTGATTTAAAAATTGGACCGGACCAGCCGGTCCGACCAATTTAATCGGTGACTGATCGATTATCCGGTCCGATTTATCCAAAAAATTGGCTTTTAAATGGATCAGTATGAACTTGTCGAATCGGTCCGACCACTGGTTTAACAAAATTTTTATTTATTTTATTTTATATTTTTTTAATGTTATTAATATTATATATAATTAAATATAATTATTACATAATTATAACGTTACACTGGTTCAACCGGTGATCAATAAGACTTTCAATTTAATGACCGATTCGAATTTCAAAACAAACGTGAGACGAAGAAGCTTCTGTGGTAGCTCGAGGAGGATTCCCGGGGCGTTTCCTTGAATCAAGCGACTCTGCGAATCATGATTAATCTGAATGAGTTTCGGTTGGAAACCGGGTGTCAAGGTCCTTTGTTGTTGGGGGTACTCGTACGAGTATCAATCACTATTCACTAGTGTTTGTTATTGCTTTAAGATACCAGTTAAGTACCGATTAAGTCTGTAAAATTAAAAATTTAGGAGGACCAATTTGTAAAACAAAAAATTGTTAAACCTAAACCGCCCCCCAAATTCGCACTTCTCTCAGCACTGTCAGCGTTCCAGTAACATCCTCACACCGCCACAGTTCTCTCCGTCACCGGAGGAACAGACGCTTCTGTTCCGTCGTTGCTTAGAGTCACACCGCCACAGCATAGCCCTCGCCCAGCCGCCCCTTACACAGTCACACATATTGCTGCGGTCGCTCGCCGCCACTATCATCCTCTTCCTTCGTCAGTTTATCCTTCGCTAGTCTGCCGTCATCTCTCCTCTGTTGACATGACATCTACGGCGGGAGCAAATGCTCAAGTATTGCGTGTTTTTGGAACATCTTCATCATCCTCTTTCTCTTCGCGTAAACCCAACGCTGCCACTCAGCATCCCTTTTGGGGATATTCAGTCAATCCCAAATTCAACTTTTCCTCTCTTCTTTCCCCGGCTCCCACCGGAAAATGTGGTATCTACTCCATTTCAAAGGAAAATGGGAGTAATAGGGACGTTGGCCTTACGTATAAGGAGGCGGGTGTGGACATAGATGCTGGGTCTGAGCTTGTTCGCAGGATTGCCAAGATGGCTCCTGGGATTGGTGGATTCGGTGGTCTTTACCCTCTTGGTATCACCTAATTTTTATTTGTTTCCCTTCCCTTCTCTTCTCTTAATTAATGACTTCGTCACACTTTCATCGACAGCTTTGCAAATTTTTCTTTATGTAAAATTAGTATGATTAACCGGTTGTGAACAACTAGACATAAGGTTTCCTTCAATCCGTGTGATTGTTGGACCCTAAATATTGCGAGGATTTGCATACTTGTCTCTGTTGCTTCTCCGTTTTTGGCCATTAGGACTGGCTATTGTACTGATTAACTTCATGTTAGCAGGTGATTCTTTCCTTGTTGCCGGTACAGATGGCGTTGGAACTAAACTGAAGCTTGCATTTGAAACTGGAATCCATGAAACCATTGGGATTGATCTGGTAAAATCCAAAGAGGAATTTGTTAGATGCAATTTGCTACTGTCTATTGATTCCTAGTGAATTTCTGTTACAGGTTGCTATGAGTGTTAATGACATTGTTACATCTGGTGCAAAGCCACTATTCTTTCTTGATTACTTTGCCACGAGCCGGCTTGATGTTGACCTTGCTGAAAAGGTTTGGCTAGTATGAGTGATTTACATTTACTGTAGGTTCAGATACTAGCAGACATTGAATGGGCTGTATTTTCGTTGAGATTTCTTGTCATCTGGTGCAGGTTATAGCTGGCATTGTTGATGGTTGCCAACAGTCTAACTGCACTCTTTTAGGCGGGGAGGTATTCCAAAAGTGTCCTTCCATTACTTTCTACTAATTGATTGTCTGTTTATGCCAATGTTGAAGCAGTTCCTGCTGCTAGATATAGAAGATAAAAACTCTTGTGGTAATACATGGTTTATATCTTTTAATCTGCTAGTCAATATGATCATGGTCCTGTATACAGATGGTGTAAGTTCGAGCATTGCAATAGTTCTGCAATATGCAGAAAAACCTCCATATTGAGTGATTTATTGTGATAGTCATTGCAAGCCTCCTCTTAATTTTTTCTGCATAACTGTATTATTACTTCTTATCTCATTTGTATATGAATTCCTTTCAGACTGCTGAGATGCCAGACTTCTATAAGGATGGTGAGTATGACCTTAGTGGTTTTGCCGTTGGCATTGTTAGAAGGGACTCGGTGATTGATGGGAAAAGTATTGTGGCTGGGGATGTTCTCATTGGTTTGCCGTCTAGTGGAGTTCATTCAAATGGTTTCTCTCTCGTGAGAAGGTATATAACTCCACCTTTAAGTTATTTCATAACACTTTTCTTTCTCTTTCTTTTTGCTCACCAATTTTATTAACAATCTTTGGATAATTTTTCAGGGTTCTTGCTCAAAGTTGTATTTCTCTGAAAGATCATCTTCCTGGTGAAAGTATTACACTTGGGAAAGCTCTTATGGCCCCTACTGTTATATATGTGAAGCAGGTTATTTGTCCAAGCTTCGTACATATTGTCTTCTTCAGATTGTTTGGATTATGTCACCTGTATATATGAATATGAGTGAATGTGCACAACATTTTCTTTATTATATATTATGTTTCCAGGTGCTTGACTTAATAAGCAAGGGAGGTGTAAAGGGTATAGCGCATATTACTGGAGGTGGTTTTACAGATAATATTCCTCGAGTTTTTCCAAAAGGCCTTGGAGCTGCTATTTATACTAACTCCTGGGAAGTTCCAGCTATATTTAGATGGATCCAAGAGGTATAATACTCTATGATTGCTACTACCTATTGTCTCCTCCGGAAATTGAGGACATGAAATGAATTTTATATTCTAAAGATTTTAGCTGCATATATGGCTATCTTTTCTCTTTTTATCAGGCTGGAAGAATAGAAGATGCTGAGATGAGACGGACTTTTAACATGGGAATTGGGATGGTTCTAATTGTGTCTAGAGAAGCTTCCCACAGAATACTTGAAGAAGATGGACACAAGTACAAAGCATTTAGGATTGGCGAGGTTGTAAGCGGTGAAGGGGTGAGTTACCTGTGAGAATTTTGCCCAAAGTAATTGAAAATGCTAAGCTGTAATATACCGTATATACGGATCAGTGAGAAGTTTTGTCAAATCCTTGAAAATGCTGTTAACTCGAGGATCAGTACCCAAGTTGAGGTTCAGTATTTTGATGAGTTCATTGAGCTAGTTTCTTGAAGTTTAATAAGCAAATCTCTCAAGAAATTGGGTAAAATTGTTTTGAATAACATAGCTTTTTTCTCTGTCTCTTTCATTAATTTCTTGTTTGCTCTTATGAATCATTAAAATGCCTACTGTTTGATAGATGCTTGGATTTTTCAAAACTCCATGGACATGCAGAAAATAAATGCTATCCTCACTCGGATCAAGACATAACTTTTACTTGTTCAAATAACAATTAAGGTGAAGCAAAACAGGGTCAGGAACAAGAATCTCTTTATGATAAACAAATGAATCTCTTTATGATAAACAAAGTGTAACGACTAACAAAAAATTTAAGAAATATTTTTCAGTTATTTATTGATACTAGTTTATTCTTCAACGTTTTTTAAATAGAATAGTTTGTCCCAAAAGGACTAATTTTATTACTCTTCAGATAAGTTTAACCCCCTGATTACCGACCATCTGTTTGATGATCTGCTATTTTTTTCTCGCGGAAAAACAATGCACGTGTGTAGGGGTCAAGAGTGGTTTTAGTCTGATTATCATTTAGACCATGATAAACTGTTTGATTGATGTTACAAGGACGGTTCCAATTCAATCAACATTGATTTCTTAATCCGCCCTCGCTGGTTTTTGATATTGTGATTATGTTCTTCTAGACTTTAAAAAGATCATAAAACAATCATAATCAGCGTGTTTCTTTTCGCGTCGCTTTTGATTCTGATGTATGCAACCTCAGCGAAGCAACCCAACATGCCTAATCAGCCTGTGGTTCCAACAAAGAAATGGCTAACGTTGAATGGTATCAGGACTCTCCCGCTTATACAACAGTTTTCTCAGTTTCTCTTCACGACCTGAGCAGTGTTCAACATATGTGCGAGAAAATGAGATTGTGTTTTATTGTTTCTGCTGACCAAGCACCTTCTGTGATAGCTCGAGGAGGGTTCTCGGGGCTTTTCCTTGAATCAAGCGACTTGCGAATCAAATAGCATTTCAAACAGCGTGCCTGACGTGATTTTGCTTCGCAATTTACAAGCAAAGATGTTGTGGATTATGTCAACCACGCGTCACACTTGATAATGCAACAAACATAGCTATGGTCTATCTGAATCAAACCAAAACATAGAAAGGTGAACGGAGGACGCTACCGACTACTTTGCCTTTGATTATTCAGCTTATGAACTTGTCTTCCATGTTTAGTGTAAGGCTCAGAACCCATATCAGTTTTCAGTTTCATTTTGCTGGAAGAGTTTCTGATAATGTTCGGCTACCTCAAGGCCGTTTACGTTAGATCCCTATAGGAGATATTTCACGACTCGTTAGTTAATCCTTGACTAAACAACTAGTCCAACTTCTGGTTTGTTGTGTTCCTTTTCTTATACAGTGATGCAAAATATGTTCTCTCGGCCAAGTTTGTTCGATAATCAAATGCCCATTTCACTCGTGGATGATGTCCATAATGTCGAGCATTAGGATTCTGGTTGAACGTTAAGGTGTCTGCTTCGTCTCTTCCTGCTCTTGTTTCAGATAACATGTTCTTGTTTAGTCCTCGCATTATTTTTTGCACAATCAAGCAAAACAATGGCTCGCTAATGGGAAATTTAGCTACAATAAAGCCTTTTGTATCAGCAATTGTTGCGCCAAAAGAGTACATACGGCCAGTTAATAAGGATAGTTATCTGGAAGCTCCAACTACTCTCGTAACTAATGCTCACAGACATGGTTTTGAGGTGTATGCTTCTGGTTTTGCAAATGAAGATCCGAGTTACAATTACAGTTATGGCCCATCAATCGAGTAACTGCAGTTTATTGATAATCCCCAGTTTTCTGTAGTTGGTAATGAGTTCTGTAAACAAGCTTTTAGCGGCGTCTCTTAGTGTAAACTTTTCTTATCTCAGTGCAATTGACAACCCTTTTGGTAGTAATGGTTTTTCAAGAAACCCATTAAACAAGAACAGCTCTTACTGAATTTCTGGAATTTGCTGAAGCCAAGACTGTCTACGGAATTATGATCAACATTGAGGTTAAGCGTCTTTAGTTATCAGCACAGTGCGACCTCTTTCTTCCTTTCTCTTGATACCTTAGCACATTGTAAGTTGTAAAGTGAGTGTCAGTTCCTGAATCGATTGTAAACTTCTAACGCACGTTCTTCGATCTCAGAATGCAGCATACCCAGCATCAAAAAAGGGTCTTGACATTATAGCTGCAGTTAACACCACCGTTAAGCAATGCTGCTTTTGACAAGCAATCCACTCAACTGTCCTAATTCAATCAGATGACAGTTCTGCACTGTCCAAGTTCAAAAGCCACCCCACATTCAAGAGGGTTCGGTTTCTTACGGACGACATAAGCGATGCACCAACGCAGCCAGTGGATGAAACCAAATGGTCAAACTGAGAAAACAAGAGTACATTTCGCTTGCATTTGATTACTTCTCAGATCCGTACTTAGAACTTGCAACTTACATCCTTGGATTTGGACTCAACGAGGTCATGAAGGGTGCCCTGCAACTGTGAGCAGATAGTAAGTACTGCGCTAGCTACCCCTCAAATTCCAGTTCCGGGTGACACCGTAACTTGGCCATTATTTGTCTAAAGTTACAATCAACATGCATGCATGGACCTCTGCTTAAAAAAACTCCAGAGATTCAACTCTTGATTCCAGTGGGATAAATTCTTTGCACATTATTCAACAACAAATACACATAAAATGTAACTTACGGAGTGGGGCTCAGATCTGGTATCACCATCTCATATAATCAGCTTTTAAAGAAAGAGACAGAGAAAGCAAGAAAGCTTCGAACTTTAAGAAGCACTGTCACGACTGCAGCAGAGGAGTTACCGTTGAGGGGGCGGAAAACGCCGAATCTCAAACTGGTCAGCCCAAAGCCACCCCGCCGGTGACGGGCATTCCTCAAAGTCCGGGTTTTTCTATCTTCTTTCTCTGTGTCAAAAAAGTCCGGGTCTTTGGATACCCATTAGTTCATCATCGCCCCATTTGAGAGAGAGAGAGAGAGAGAGAGAGAGAGAGAGAGAAGCAAGGATTATTATGTATATATATATGTATGCTTGTGTTTGTATGGATGTCTGTGTGAGGGTTGTTGATTCGGGACAAGAACGAGTGAAGAGTATAATCACCGGCTCCGCTAGCCACCGGCTGAGACGGGGCAACCGCCCTCAGAAACCGCCGCCTCCCCGAGAGCAAAGCCTCATTCTTAAACTAATGAGTTGAAGTTTCAGCCCTTATTGATCCTTTCTATATATAGTCGTATATACGAGAGGTTTTGTAAATTGATAAAACTGTTATGACACATTTACCCTCACTAGAATGACCGATATTGCCTGGAACTGAAGGTGTTTTTTGTCTTTCCAAAGAATCAAAGAGGAAAAACAGAACATATGTTCTTCCCAGAAAAGCACAAGTTTTTTCAAGCATAACCCATCTTTTTCATTTTGTTTCTAATTATCTTGTATTGATACTCAAAACCATAGAGATAACTTTTCTAAATTGTGGCAATGGTGAACAATGAGATGAGAAATTCGATTACAATTACGATAAATCGCGATAATAAAGTTGATTACAAAATGAATAGAAAGGAAAATGAGAAGTGCCAAATAAAAAACGAATCAAATGAATGACATGTACAGAGGAAAACTTCTTAGCCCTTCATTTGCTAAATTCACATGGCTTCTCTACCTCTTTGTTGGATTGTACTTCTGCTCACGACCTCACCATCTATGGTTACAGCATAGGTTGTCTGCAAATAGAGATGATCAAGATTCAACCATGTCATGTCAGATATAATGGTGACTAGAAGCTTTTCAAGAATACACACCAACAAAGATGTGGCTACATACAATCTCTAGATGGTTAACTCTGTGGAGAAGAAACCCATCAACCATGTTTCTGCTGAAATGCAGAAGGAAGATTGAATGTAAGTTCAAGGCAAGAGAGAGAGTGCGCGTATATCAACATGTGTTATTGAAGAAAAGTACTTGGGAAAAGCTGATCTTTTAGTTATAGGGGCCAGATAGGATATTCCTGGAGTACGATCAAGAACACCAATGTGAGCCACAGCACCTTGATAGGTATAATTGATGCAGCTCTGTGTGCTCAGGTATGCATCCTGTCAAGTACTCATGATTCACCTCATCAATCGGCAATCAAGTATTTTAAAACAAAGAAATTAAGATTCTTGTTAAGCTTTGTACTGAAAGTTTTGCCTCAGAATAGAGTCAAATTTGAGTTGGAATGCTTCTAAATGTCTTTAAGAATATGGAATCATCTGCACTAATCCAGGATTCAAAACCATAGTATTGCGCAACCTTTTCTGATAGATGCCAATCATGAGCTTTTTCTTCAATAAAAGCATAATGTGAAGAAGTTTCTTACCACTCCATACTTCAGAAAAATATCTTGCAGAGATTTATGAATTTGCTTTGGTTTAATTTGATCCTTGTTCTCTTCACAAACAACCACCGAATGGTATCCGACAACTATGAGCCTGGCTTTCAGAGGGCAGAAGCATAATAAGTATTCAAAATTGGGACCATTTACATATAAAAAGTATAATCACCTAGAATGCATCAGTTATTTTTTATAAGAACTAATTTAGACCGGTAATGTAAATAATAGTTTCAAGTATTAAAATTCTACTTCTGTTCAAAATCCTCGTAATGAAAGAATTTTAAAAGCATATAGAAAAAGTGAATGAAAAACCAGAGAACAGAATCATCTGACCAGTTTCCAGAAGTTGCTTCTAGTGTTTGTGTGAGGCAATTCAACCGATTGTCATGAAACCCACCCGTTGATTTCATAGATTCCTTCGATAACAATAATCACACATTAGAATGACAGGAATATACTATGGTGAACAGAATCAATGTAGGGGTAATAAAAAACTTTCTATACAAAGAATCTCTGACAGTACTGTTTTGTACACAAAAACTGTGTGCATACTATGACAAGTAGAAACATGTAACCAGTAGATTTGGAAGAACCTGAAGACTAGCATGGAACAACTTGATGATAGCAATTGAATACTGTGAATTGAATTCAAGTACCTGTACTGAAACGGTATTCACACCAACAATGTGTAGAACTTTGTCATGTGTTATGTTTATCTCTTTCACGAAGCAGCCATCATTGGGACTATTTGAAGCTCTGGTGGTGTACCTATGAATGTCATTTACCGGTCATGAGAGACAATCAGATCGAAGATAGAGATCATCTATTGGGAAACATGAACATACAGCAGAACAAACACATGAGAATAAGCAAATACACTAGTAAGCAATGGTTGCAAGTGTAAGGTGTCATTTATGTACCAGGGAATATCAAGTGATTGGAAAATCCTGCTTGCCTGCCGAGGATTCATTTAGCATTGTTACTAGCTGTTGAGGATATAAAATCATATTAAGAAGGAAAGATAATATTATATTCATTTCCATTCACAAATATAAAACTCCAATCTAAAGAGCTGTAGAAATGTATTGGTTGAAGGTCTTGAGCTAAGAAAAAGTAACGAAGATACAAAAGAGAAACTTACGTTCTGACTGAGTGGGTCGTCTTCTCCCATCTCACCAACGTTCACCACAAACCGTACTTTATAAATTAAAGCAACTTTCTCCATCTGTACAGCAACCACAATTAAACTGGCAAAAGGACATCCAAATTCCAATACCAACTTGTGACATGTGGAATTACTTTTGTTACAGGTCAAGACAGAACGACAACTTCTCCTCAAGATTTACAAGCCTATTGGTATAGAACTCAAAAGTACAAATATTATATTGGAAAAAGAGAGTATTAACCAAATCCTCAGTCCTCACATAAACAAAACCAGATCAGCAACTGTATATGAACAGAAGGCACAAACAACATTGACCATGTAAGGGATAACGAAAACCTGAGGCAAACATTCAACTTTTAAACTATTTGGGAAAAGGAATCCACAAACTCCAAACCAAGAAACTCTCGTCGTGAAAACCACAAGTATCACAGAGAATAGGAACATACGATACACTATAAAGTCGTAAACAAATTTAATCTCGAAAACAAAAACATCAGCTCACGAGCACAAAAAAATAAACCATTCACCGATTTTACGTTTGGAAATAAGATGAAGTTTCTCCGAGAGAGAGAGGTGATAAAAAAGCGGGAAAGTTTTCACCTTTTTGAGAAGACGACTCTGTTGTTCAAGAGTTCTCTAGCCTCCTTTAACACTGATGAAGTAAGTATCAAGAGGTCCACCGTTGCTATAACTGTTTCGGTAAGTAAACCTCGGAGGGCGACCCAAGTTGAAAGCAATATAGAGAGCGACGCAGAGAAACAACTGCGTGAAGAGAGTACAAAGCCAAGGTCGCTTCTTCTTCTCCATTTTCTCAGGCAGATTTATGTTATCCCACTCAGCTTTTCCGATAGATCTAGAGCGTGTACATGGTTGGCCAGTTACGAGGTTTCACAGAGCGAGTACGAGAAGCAGGCGGCATACGCAAATGGGTAATGCAGAAAAAAGTAAAAAGGAAGAAAATTAATGCAGATTCATGATTATTAACTATCTGCATTGCCTTCCAATTCGGTGTGGGGTTGATCTTTTTTGCTTTCTATGTCTTAGGTAGTAAAAGGATCATGATAAATAAATAACCACTTTTTTTCCCAAAAAAAAAGAGTTAACCAATTATTACGAGAGAATTTAACAGTAGAAGGGTTTTTTTTTAATTTTTTTAAGTTTCTTATAAAGTATTTTAAGAAGATATCAATTATGAAAAGATACTTTTAAGCTATTCACACTCAAATTAATCTTTGCTTAAATCAGATAGGTTTTTTGTGAGAGGCAAAACTCTAACTCTAAAATTTAAATAATTACATATATAAGAACGGTTTAAACCTGCGATCTCATTTAAACCAAATAACCCCTAATAACTCACCAACATCTTATGGTTACAGTAGAAGGCTTTTATTAAATGTTTGAAGTTTCCATTCCATAATTGACTAGATAACATTTTAGTGCAATGATTAAGCTTCCTTGTTGTAATCAAACTAAATATGAAAAAGAATGTATGTGATTGTGCACTTAGCGTCACGCAATGGGACAACATATGACATCTTGGACGTGACATTTTGTCTTTGAACCTCTAAGCTTTTTTTTTTGTGGGATATTTTCTCAATTAATTATCACTAAAATATTTAATCAAAATATATAAATACTTTACTCTACATAAATAATCAGTTGTATTTTTTTGGTGCAACGTCTACATGTCGTATATATAAAAAATAATTATATTAAAACTAATTTTTTGAATTGAGTCATGTTTATTTTTTGCTTTTATTTTTAAATTTAATAAAAAATATATTTATTAAAATTTTTAATTTTGATTTTGATTCCTTCCAATTTCAAAACTTAAAAAAATCATAAATTTTCAAAACAAATATTCGATATTGTTTTGAGTAATTCAAGTTCGAACCTTGATATGTTGATTCAACCCGATCCAAGTAATCAAAAGATTTAAAACATGATGGTAATTTGATGTGACTATATTTTATCTTGCCTATATTTGTTAACAAGCTTTCATAGCTCAGTTGGTTAGAGCACCCGTTTAGTAAGCGGGAGGTCTTGAGTTCGACTCTCAATGAAAGCAATGGCTCTTATGTTTTATCTTCTTTCGTTTTTAATTAACTTTTCTTGCATAAAGTTTACATACAGGTCTAGGTCCAATTCCAGGTCCAGGTCCAGGTCCGGCCATGAAAACTGGACCTATAACATTCACTTTCAATCAAACAAAAGCCAGCTACTGCCAAACTTCCTTAGTCTATCTTCGCTGGGCAGTCCTCAATTGGCAAATGTTGAATGGAACTAAAACTTGTTTTGAACTGGTGAAAGCATGTCCTTTTTATATTTTTGTATCAGTAGCTGTGGACCTTTTGATGAAGTTTGAAGCAAGACCAGTGTGTGTGCATCTGGTAGAATAGAATTGGACGGGAAGTCACTTTCATGTGTTAATGGAGGATAACTAAGGAACAATGTGGTCCACGGGGTTTCAGAGGATTAGCGGGTTGCTTGCTCTCTAAGTGTCTAAACTCTAAACTCATGTATGTTAATGGTGGCCAAAAATAGATAGCTAAAGAACAAGATGTGGTCCATGGGGTTTTCAGAGGATTGGCGGATCCCTTGCCCATCCAAAATGGTCCCAGAAGTGAAGATGATTGATGCACCATCTACCACTAACCTTTCCAGGATATGTGTGGCTCTCTATGAGACTTTTGAACTCTTGGTTCAAACCTGAAATAGCAGAAAGTTGATAGAGAACCTATCAACCACCAACTACTAAAACTCAGTTTTGGAACTTTAACAATCACTTCATGCTTTGTAGCAACCAAGCTACAGCTCTGTTTTTGGACCGATGAGGTAGTTGGAACAGGTTAATTTAACAATAAACTAAAATATTTCCCTTGGGTTTTCGGCTTTTCTCTAGATATCACAGTGAATATCGCCAAGGATGAAACTGGTTTTGAAGTACACTAACATACAAGCATTTCCCTAAAGAGAAAAACTCTTCTAACGTTAAACCGTGTCTAGAGATATTATACTGCCCGAACTCTCTGTTCCTTGTTTTGATTCATCAGTTTATGAAACCTTGAAGTGGTCCAGAAGACATAGTCAACGACAACCGAAATGATGATATCTAGTTCCTGAAGCTCGTGGCATGGAAGTCTCAGTCCTTGTGATCCATTCTTGCAAGTTCTAACTGGGGAAGGAGGGCTTAAGCACGACATTTTATGTAGGTTGTAGGAGGATAACAGGTATGGTCAAGAACAGCATCACCACAAAAATATTAAGTGGATAAGGAAATTTGGATCAGAAATAGTCTCTAGACGATGATGAGTTGCCCATAAAGATCGGATCATCTGATGAGATCATCTGATGATGCAAGCAATATCAGCTGATTATATCATGAATATAGGGAACAAACAGTCAGTGTTTACTGAATTCTCAGTTCCTCACATTTGGCGAAGGAAAAGGTTGCAGAATCTGCTGTAATATCAAAGGTGTCAGATAAATTATATGCGTTCGGAGTTAAGAATTAATGACTCAAAATTAGATAATGTACTTTGATTTTAATTATATTTACAAGTGTTATCGTCCCTGAACTGCCTATTAATCATTTTTCTTTAAGATTAAAGTGAATTATATGTTAGAGTATCCCGTAATAACTAAACATGAAAATGTTAAAGAGTTTATAAGTAGTAATGGTCAACTATTTACATGATTAGTTTTAATCATTTTGACAATAATTGACTCAAGCTCAATTTTTGTTAATGGGTTCTACACTCTACTCAAATTAAAAATGCTAATATGATATCAGAGTAGGTTTAATCTAAATTATTAATTTCCCGATTGTTCGTCTGGATGTCTAGTCCCAACAGTCCGATCTGGCTACCACTGCATTTATTTCAAATGACAACTGAATTTTTAGCCTCAGTTGTATTTGAGGGAGAGTGTTAAAGTATCTCCTGTTGATTAAATAGGAAAATATTAAAGGGTTTATAAGTGATAAGAGTCTAGTCATAATTATTTTAGCAATGGTTGATCCAAGCTCAATTTTTGTTAATGGACTTTATATTCTACCCATATTAAAAATTCTAATATGATATTAGAGACATTACCATATTACTCTAACATTTGGATAGTTGACTCTTACCACTTATAAATCCTTTAATATTTTCATGATTAATCAATATGGAATACTCTTAACACTATAGTTTATTCGAACCAGTGACTTCTTAAACTAGGAAGTTTGAAACGGCTAATTTCACCATTGTGGACCAACTTAGGAGCTAGGTTCTTTGTTGGAAATTCAAGAATTCATAATCCCTTATGTGCAGTAACTTATTTTCAGTACATACTCCATTAGTTAGAAGTTTGGTTAAACATTGTTGCTTATCCTGTGAAGTAAAAATCAAGAGATATACTAATAATCGTAAAACCTCCATAAATTCTGACAGAAGCATTTGAGTGGATTTCTCCTCAGCTGCAACCATTAATAAGCTGATGAGATGGTGGGTTTCAA
The DNA here is from genome assembly GCA_025629825.1 of Erythroxylum guanchezii. NCBI lineage: Eukaryota > Viridiplantae > Streptophyta > Magnoliopsida > Malpighiales > Erythroxylaceae > Erythroxylum > Erythroxylum guanchezii. The sequence continues at coordinate 30,917,540 of JAOTAX010000007.1, forward strand.
GTACCTATCTAACACAGACCTTCATGCTTGAGTTGGCTGACAGGTCTTTGGACCATTTACAGAAAGGAAGGTAAAAAAGCTTTTTCCTTTGCTGTGATTAAGATTGTGACTGCAAGCTCAATCACCTTAATCACAATCTTGACTCAGTTAGCATTTCATTTACTTGCCATCGTCTCTCGTGCATTCTATAACTCAAACAAAGAAATTAATCAAGTTCTTCATTATAAATGATCGAATTCTTCTTATTAAATTATGTTCTCATCATCTCTAATTACATGATTCTAATAGAAACAAAAAGATGAAGCTTACATGTTTGATATATGAAACCAAAGACCAAAGTTTAATACATGTTTAAACAGAGATGGAATATCTGTCCAAAACGACAAATTTGGGAATTGACACTTGGCTCGTTAGGAGCCACCTAACCAAATTCCTCGTTGCACTTAGAGGTAGCTATGGCCATGGAAGTAAAATGGTGGCTGACCTTCTCCCTATATATGGAACTCATCAGAGCCACACCACACAGGCTCTCACCAAACTCACACCACACTCCCTCTTACCTGTTGCACAAACAACTTCACACTGCTCTCTCTCCCTCTTTAGAGGATTCGAAGAGTGTTGAAGTTGGTTTAGTTCCTTCTTTAAAGTTTTGTTTTCTGTTGTTGATCTGTCTCGGTGAAAATGGCTGGGACTGGAGTGTTCGCAGAGATGCTGGATGGAGATGTTTACAAGTATTACAGTGATGGAGAATGGAAGAAGTCTTCTTCTGGGAAAAGTGTTGCTATTGTTAACCCAACTACAAGGAAGACTCATTACAAGGTTCAAGGTAAGGGAAAGACCAAGTCTTGCATTAGCTTTTCATGTGAAAGGCTTCATCTTGGTTGTTGTTGGACCATTAAAGTGATACCTTGTTTTCTGAATTCTGTAGTCTAGTGTAAACTTTCACATGCAGAAGCTTGAAACACAAAAGATGTTTTCTTTAAGAAGAGAAATGACCACAATCTGCTTATGATTGCATGCAACTGCCTTTTATAGTCTAAAATGGAGAAAACATGAAAATTACAGGAATTTGTTTGGTATAGTTCTAATTATGAGATGGGGAAGACATTATTGGCTAAATTTTGTGTTCTAATCAACTTTGTCGTGGCCTGGACAGCATGCACACAAGAAGAGGTTAACAAGGTCATGGAATTGGCCAAAACTGCACAAAAAGCATGGGCTAAAACCCCACTCTGGAAGAGAGCAGAGTTGCTTCACAAGGCAGCTGCCATTCTGAAAATGCACAAGGACCCAATTGCAGAGTGCCTGGTAAAAGAGATTGCAAAACCAGCCAAAGATGCAGTCACCGAGGTACACAATAGTTTTCTCTCGCAGATCAGACGTTGAGGTAGACGTCAAATCTTAATTTCTATTGTTGTTCTTGAAGGTTGTCAGATCAGGTGACCTAGTCTCTTACACTGCTGAAGAGGGTGTTAGGATTCTGGGAGAGGGCAAGTTCTTGGTCTCAGATAGTTTTCCTGGAAATGAAAGAACCAAGTACTGCCTTACTTCTAAGGTATACTTCTTAGTCCATCAAAATTTCCTGCTATTTAGTACACAAGTTACGCATCAGTTTTGAGGATGAGTTTCATACGGTTATGACATATCCTTTTGTCAAGCAAACTGAGTCATGAAAAATAATTTTGGTGATGTCAGTGTAGCAAAATCTTCCACTAGCTTCATGTAAGGTGAGAAGAAAAAAAGTTTGAATATGATATGTTACGATCTGTGTACTCAGTGACGCCCTGCGCTCACTTCCACTCTAACCTCACCGAATTCGTTACACACACAATCACACAGAATTGAAGGGAACGACAGAGAGAGAGAGAGAGAGAGAGAGAATTCAATATTTCATTTACTAATTGCATGTCTTTCCATTCTGGTACAACCGATATATATTCTATTGTACCCCGAATATTGTAGATAGTGTCACGTGAATCTGATATGCGTCTGTAGCTCTTACGCTGCGTTTCGTTTATTCGTAACTCATCTCCTACGACGTCGTCTCCCTCTTCTTCCTCACAAGTTCAAGCAGCTCCAGTTATCGTAACATCCCCTCCGTCTTCAAGAGGCACCTTGTCTAACAAATTTACGTCCAGGAACCTCTTCTGCAATTCATAAAACCATTCCCACGTTGCCTCTTCCCTTGTTTCTCCTTGTCACTACACCAGCACCTGTGTAACTGCCCTATTGTTCCTTTTCACTATTCGTTGCCCCCAAATGGCCACGGGAATTTTTGCCTTCTCCTCCATTGTCGTGGGCAGCTGAATAGACGTAGGTATTCCTTCGGATACAAAACCCCGTAATTGAGAAACATGAAAAGTTAGATGAATGATTGTTCCTTCGGGAAATCCCAGTGTGTAGGCCACTTTATTTATCTTTGCAATGATCGGGAAAGGTCCTAGTACAGAGGTGCTAACTTCTGGTTGAATCTTCACTATAAAGAGTGCCGTCGGTAGGGTTGTACCTTCACATATACCCACTACCCTTCCTCAAATTCTTCGTCTGAATGTTTTTTATCCGCCTGCTATTTCATCCTTTATTTTGCTCTGTTCAAGTGGAATTTAACAATTTGAAGTGTGGCATCCCTTTCCTGAAATACTTGATCCATCCCTACATCCATGGAGTCTCCTGCTAGATACGACACGTCTAATGGTGGCGGATACCCGTAGAGAACTTCAAAATGCGTCATGTTTATGGCTGAATGGTGCGTGGTATTATACCACCATTCGGCCATAGTTAACCAACTCACCCATTTCTGAGGAGTATCACAATAGAAGCACCTTAGGTATGTTTCTAGCGTCTTGTTCACAGCTTCTGACTGCCCATCCGTCTGTGGATGGTAGGTTGTGGATAGTTGCAGCTTCACATTTTGTAACCGGAACATTTCACGCCAAAATTTGCTCAAGAAAAGTGGATCTCGATCCAAAATGATACATTCTGGCATCCCATGTAGTTTAAAGACGTGGTCTATAAACACCCGCGCCACCTCCTGAGCTATATATGGGTGCTTGATTGCTGTGAAGTGTGCATATTTACTAAATCTGTCAACGACAACGAAGATAGCTAACTTCCCATGAGATGGTGGTAATCCTTCTATAAAGTCCATTGTGACTTCCTTCTAGCATCCGTCCGGCACCCGTAAGGGCTGTAGTAAACCCGGGTAGGTGACGTGATCGTATTTGCTTCTTTATCAGATCACACAATTCTTCACATGATTTCTTACGTCCTTGGCCATTTGCTTCCAATGGAACAAGCTCTATATCCTCTTGATTGTTGCCGTCACCCCTGAGTGTCCACCCTAAGGGCTATCATGTACCATGGTTATTATTCTCTTCCGTAGCTCCTTGTCACAACTTACTACTATTCTTCCTTTCCATCTAAGCATTCCTCACCTCCATTCATAATTTCCCGTGGGGTTGTCAGTGGTTTCTAGCTTCCTGATGAGATCCTTTATGGTCTTGTCCTTCTCCCATCCTTCCTTGATTTCGTCCATCATGGTTGTTTGTATTTGCGAGACCACCATTGTGAGTAGTTGCCGACTTGAGACCCTGGATAATGCATTTGTCACCAGGTTCTCTTTTCCACTTCTATAGGTCACCTCGAAGTCGTATCCTATCAACTTCAGAAGCCAATTTTGCTGGAATGGTGTGGAAATCCTTTGCTCCATGAGGTATTTCAGACTCCTGTGATCCGTCTGTACTCAAAAGAACCTACCATTCAAATAATGGTGCCTGTGCTTCACCGCTTTGATAATGGCGAGGAACTCCTTCTCGTATGTTGATAATCCTTGGTGTTTAGGAGCTAAAGCATTGCTCAGATAGGCTATCGAACGATTCTCTTGTTGAAGAACTGCCCCAATTCCCTTGTCGCACGCATCCACCTCAATTACAAATAGTTTAGTGAAATCCAGAAGCGCTAATACGGGTGCTGCTGTTAACTTTCCTTTCAGCTGCTCAAAAGCTTCTTGTTGTTGTTCCTTCCACTCCCAACTTTCTGCCTCCTATTTCTTCAGCAAATCATTGAGGGGTTTCGCTAGGATGCCATAATGCTCAATGAATCTTTTGTAGTACCCCGTCAACCCAAGAAACCCCCTGAGCTCCTTCAGTGTATACGACTGTGGCCATTGCCAGATGGTTTCAATCTTCCTATCATCTGTGGATACCCCTTTTTCCAATATTGAGTGGCCCAAGTAGTCTACCTGCCTTGCCCCGAATATGCACTTACTTCCCCGCACATATGATTGTTGTTGTCTCAGAACTTCTAAGACCAACAGGAGATGCTCCAGGTGTTAAAGGAGGTTTGTACTGTAAATAAGCAAATCATCAAAGAAAACTAGTAACAATTTCCGAAGTAAGGGTTTAAATATTTCATTCATGAGGCTTTGAAATGTAGAGGGGGCGTTCATGAGGCCGAACGGCATCACGAGAAACTCAAATTGCCCCTTATGGGTTCTGAAAGTCGTCTTCTAGATGTCCTCCTCTTTTATCTAGATCTAGTGATATCCAGATCGCAAATCTAACTTTGAATACCAACTGGACCCTTTCAGCTCCTCCAGTAGTTCTTCAATTAATGGAATCGGAAACTTGCTTTTGATCGTGTGTTTGTTTAATTCTTGGTAGTCTATACACATCCTCCAGGAGTTGTCCTTCTTCCTTATTAAAATAACTAGCGATGCATACGGGTTAACACTCTTCCATATGAATCCTTGCTCCGACAGCTCCTGCACCGTCATTTCTATTGCATCCTTTTGCTCGCCGAAATAACAATAAGGCCGTATGTTAATGGTCTCCACTCCTGGCCTTAAATGGATTGCGTGATCGCACGCATGTCTTGGTGGCAATCCTTTCGGCTCTAAGAAAATTTCCCCGTATCTAGCTAGCAATCCTTCTAGCTCACCTCTGGTCTGAACATTGTCATTAGTTTCCAGGTGTTGCATCTGGATTTCGATCAAATCTGTCGGACCCAGCATGAATAACGCACCTTGGTTCAAGTCCTTGATCATTTTATGGAAGTTCTTGCCGGATACTTCTCTGGCCGGCGTCTCTGGTTGTCCCGACAACTTCACTACTCTACCTTCCCATTGGAACTCCATGGTGCGCCTCTTAAAATTGCACAGTACATCGTCTAATGTTGCCAACTACTACACCCCTAGTACCATATCGCACCCTCCTAACTTGATGATTAGTGCTTCGGTAGCAAACCTTGCCCCCTTCATATTCCACACAAAATGCGTACACACCTGCTTGCATACCAGTTGTAACCCTCCTCCCATGATAATGCTTATAGGATCGATCTCACTTACCTTCACCATTGCCTTTCTTATCACCTTCTCATCCAGGAAATTGTGCGTGCCTCCACTGTCCACCAATATATGTAAGGGTCTCCGCCTATAACTTCCCACAACTCGAAGTTGTTTATAATCCGTCTGATCCTTTAAACCCCACATGGCCTCTAGCGAGATATTAGGATTGAGGGGAGCTCCATCCTCCAGCTCTTTACATCCCGTTTCTTCCTCTTCTTGATCCTCGTCCTCCACCATGTATAACCGAAACTGCTTCTTCTTGCATCTGTGTCCAGGCAAGTATTTCTCATCGCACCAGAAACACAATCCTTTTGCTCTTTTTTCGTCAAACTCCTTGCTGCTTGTCGTCCTACTATTCCGGGGGCTTCTGAAATTAATGTTCCTACTTCCTTGGCTTCCCGGAGTTGGCAACAAACTGGCCTCTGTGTGCTGCTTGGATAGAGGAGCTGCGTAATTAATTCCTTTGTATGAAGGTGGTCCCCCTCCGACTGGGCTACCAACCTTGCTTCCTTTACCGAAATAAACTGGAACACTGGCTGCAACAATCGCTTCCTGTTTCCGTGCCCATGTATAAGCTTGGTGTAGGGTTTGTGGACCCATCATCTTCACTGTCAACCCCAGCTGCGACTTAAGCCCCTTTAAGAAGAAACCTACCAAGTATTCTTCTGGTAGAGTGAGTTTATTTGAGTACCTGTCAAACAATGCGCAATACTCTAGTACCGAACCCTCCTGTCTCAGCTCCTTTAAATCTCCTATGGGGTTTTCGTAAATATCCTCATCGAAACGTTGTCTTAAGGGGGTAGTGAACTCTTCCCATTTCATTTCATTTACCTCCTTTTGATTCCTAATCGTCAGTTGGTACCATTCTAGTGCTACCCCTTCCATGTGGATCGAAGCAAGCGTTATCTTCATCTCATCTGGTGTATGATCCATAGTAAAGAACTGTTCACACCTATAGCTCCGGCTCCTTACTCCTGTGCCATCGAATGTCGGGAATTCTGTTTTGTTGGTCCTTATCACTCTTATACCACGTCCTTCATCTCCCATGCTCTTCACCGATGTTTCCGTCTCTTCCTTATCCATTTTCTGCATGAGTTGCTGAAACATCGACTTAATATTGCTGGTTTCCTTTTCGTGCCTTGATTGAGCTTCTAACATGCTTCTGACGCTTTCTTCTAGACGACGGACCTCAGCTCCTCACGTGCTTTCAGCCATTCTATTCCGAGGAACGTACGCTCTGATACCAAATGTTATGATCATTGTACTCAATGACGCCCTGTGCTCACTTCCACTCTAACCTCACCGAATTCGTCACACACACAATCACACAGAATTGAAGGGAACGACAGAGAGAGAGAGAGAATTCAATATTTCATTAACTAATTGCATGTCTTTCCATTCTGTTACAACCGATATATATTCTATTGTACCCCGAATATTCTAGATAGTGTCACATGAATCTGATCATATGCATCTGTAGCTCTTATGCTGCGTTTCGTTTATTCATAACTCATCTCCTGCGACGTCGTCTCCCTCTTCTTCCTCACAAGTTAATGCAGCTCCAGTTATCGTAACATGATAATGGGCACTAGTGATAGTGTATGACCTAAGCATCCATCACGAATTCAAAAACTGTTAGTCAATTTGCTATTTGTGTCAATGCACATCATCTTTATCTCATCTTTTAGTTTTAGTTTTCTTCTTTTTACATGACAGTGGGACATTCAAAGACGCAAAGTAAGGAACTAAATGCAAATAGACTGAAACCACCATCTGTTACAGATTTACTTCTTTCCTCTCCCATTTTCTTCATCGTATTCTCATGTCGTTTGTCTTGTTTAGATCTTTAGAAGTCAAGTGTTTGTTCACTTCCCACTAGTTCCTATAATTACCAAGTATCCTAAACTGAAATTTTAAGAAGTAATATGAGTTTGATGTAATGAGCTGTGAAATACCGAACACTGTCGAGTTTGGAGAACGGGAAATAACTATCACTGAATGCAGCATACGCCTCTATAAGCGAAGTTTCTGATATTCTAACACATTGTTGAATCATTAAACCTATTCGAGTTTGGAGAACGGGAAATAACTATCACTGAATGCAGCATACGCCTCCATAAGCGAAGTTTCTGATATTCTAACACATTGTTGAATCATGAAACCTATTCAATTTTCTTGTCATACTCCAGACATTCCAATGCAGGCCATACCTTCCATGCAGAATTGTTCATCTCAAATGTTTCTTAGATTGACTTTAAATCGCATATTTTGTGAAGCTATGAAGCTATTGTCAATATTTTTGGGTCCTTGTTCACTGCTATTATTGAATTGCAGATTCCACTTGGAGTGGTTTTAGCCATTCCTCCATTTAATTATCCAGTCAACCTTGCTGTCTCTAAAATTGGTCCTGCATTAATAGCTGGAAACTCCCTTGTACTCAAGCCTCCAACTCAGGTATCTTTGTGAATTTCTGGTCATGAGGAACAAAATCACTGTCCAGTGACTCTGGGAATATAACATTCGACTTATTTCCAGGGTGCTGTCTCATGTCTGCATATGGTGCACTGTTTTCAATTGGCTGGTTTCCCCAAAGGCCTAATCAACTGTATCACTGGGAAAGGTTCAGAGATTGGTGACTTCCTTACTATGCATCCTGGGGTTAATTGTATAAGGTGGCCTTTCATTTGTATTTCTTATCCTGCAGTCCCTTCTTCCATTATCTTAAGACAAAAATAAAAACCAAGTTCAATTCTTTTCTGCGCAGCTTCACCGGTGGAGACACCGGCATTGCAATTTCAAAGAAGGCAGGCATGATCCCTCTTCAAATGGAGTTGGGAGGAAAAGATGCTTGCATTGTGCTCGAGGATGCTGACCTGGATTTGGTAGCTGCAAACATAATAAAAGGAGGCTTTTCTTACAGGTGAGGAAGAATCGTACTTGTAATAAGAATCCGTAATTTTGTGGTTGAGTTAGTATGCTTATGCCTTCAATCCTGACCAGCAATCTGATGATCTAATTTCTCTACTGCCATTTCTTACTTAGCGGTCAACGATGCACTGCCATTAAAGTTGTCTTGGTGATGGAATCTGTTGCTGATTCTCTCGTTGAGAAAGTGAAGGCAAGAGTTGCCAAATTAAGAATTGGACCTCCAGAGGATGACTGCGATATTACTCCTGTAGTAACAGAATCATCTGCTAACTTCATTGAAGGACTGGTTAAGGATGCTAAAGAGAAAGGAGCTACATTTTGCCAGGAGTACAAAAGAGAAGGCAACCTTATCTGGCCTTTGTTGTTAGATAATGTAAGACCTGATATGAGGATTGCATGGGAAGAGCCATTTGGACCAGTCTTGCCAGTTATAAGGATCAACTCTGTGGAAGAGGGAATCCACCACTGCAATGCTAGCAATTTCGGACTCCAGGTACTCTCCACTTTCAACCCTTAACTTTTTCTTTTTTTTTTCTTTTTTTTTTTTCTTTCCCTCCAACTATGATACTAACACCTTCCAATGCAAAACAGGGCTGTGTTTTCACAAAGGACATCAACAAAGCAATTTTGATTAGTGATTCAATGGAAACCGGGACAGTTCAGATTAACTCCGCACCTGCTCGTGGTCCAGATCATTTTCCTTTCCAGGTGAAACAAACTCTTGAAATGCTGCTACCCATTGTAAACTTGCTTTAAACTCTGATGTCATTGCTCAATTTTGTGCTAACAAATGCTTTCTCAATAGGGATTGAAGGATAGTGGAATTGGATCTCAAGGCATCACCAACAGCATCAACATGATGGTCAAGGTCAAGAGCACTGTTATCAATTTACCAACCCCTTCTTATACCATGGGTTAGTATCTTTGAGGAAACAAATTTCCCCTTTAGAGTACAAACTTCTGCTGTGTTGCTAATTGCATCAAATTAATAGTCAAGAATGTAATAAACGAAGAAATTATGTACTGAGATATTTCATCAATGAATCATTATGGCATTGATTTTTTTCATGTTTTTTTCTTGTAAATCATCTTCTTCAAAATGTAAAATATCTAAATTTAAGACAAGATTATTCTTTTACAACACTAACGCCCTGTCAATTGAAGGAGCTTGTAATGTAAGCCCTTAGAAACGCAAAAGAGTGATTAAGAGCAGAGCGTTGAATAACCTCTATTAGGTGCTTGTCCAATGAAGCAAGCAACTTGGTGCTTGAAGTTGGGCAGCAACTTGGCGTTCTACTGCCAAAACTAGGGCATTGACGGGCGTATAAACAAACTTATTTTACAAATAAGAATGTTGCTTGTATTGGGTATTCTCAGCTATAGGCTTTGAATTTGTTCATACTGCACGTGGTCATTTAGATTGGTTTTTCATTTGGCATTGTAATCTCCAGGATCCTCATTCAGAAGTAAAATCTGAAGAGGAAGCTACGTGGAGCAAAGGACTTTGATTCTGATAAAACAACTTTTAGTTATGTGGCATTGCTGCAGGTAAAATGCTAGGTCTTTTCTTGTTTCAATTTTCACCACAGAACTTGAGATACTGAACAGAAAAAAGAGATAAATAAAGCATACCCATATCATCAAATAATGTTAATTATTCAATCTCAGTACTTGCAAGCTGAAGAACAATGACAGGAAACCTTTTTTCTGTGTCCTCTTAGATTCCTGTGATAGACGCAAGTTATAGCATAGATAAGAAAATCTAGATAAGTTCATACAAGACATCTTACTAAGTCCTAGATTAAGCACTCAATATCGAATCTGTCAAAAGACATTTACAATCATCAGGTTGAAAGAGCATAGGCTAGTCCGAGGCTGGAGTCAGTTTGCTAATACTAATGTTACTTTACCCATTAACCCATGTTCTAACCTCACATCATGTGATATAGCTGTGTGCAATAAAGTTCTTCTGAGGTCAAATTGCTCCTCTTGGATCATTCATTCTGCCCCTATATCCTCTTTACACTATCACCGTGAGTAAGTACAAATCCCTCACTTGCCAAAGTTGCCACCGCAGTTCTCAGCTGTATACAAAAGAAGCAAAACGAGAATGTTTTACCCATTGGCAATGGCGTACAAAGGAAAATATCAACTATAGAGAGATATTTATAAGTTATATATGCTTACATCTTGAAGGTTAACTTCACTGGTAGAACTCTGCTTCTTCAGTTCATCCAGTAACTGCAGGGCATATTAAGCACATCTTAAGCATTTGTACAGTATAGCATTGCATAAAGTAGAGATTTTTGTTTCAACTCCAAAGAAGAATACCTCCAACAAGCGCATTGAAGGTCCTCCAAGTTGCAGCTTGTCTAGAATAAGGTTACGAGTTGCTGATACAAGATTCTCTCTTCTCATTCTTTCACTTGCCGATACTCCAGTTGTAATGAGATCCATGTCAATGGTTCCTTTTGAAACAAGAAAGAAAAGTGAAATTGTATACTGTTGGATTGGCTCAGAAGGTAAAAATGAGAATGAGAAAACAGGTTTATGTAGAGAATTACCTGTTGAATGGTCTGTGGCAGATTGCTGCATTGCAACTTCCAGGAGCCGAAATGCCTCTACTACGTCAGGCTTCTCGACCTGAATTTACCAGGGCAGAAAAGAAACTGTCAACAAATAACTACGTTTGCAGAAACAATCATGCCAACCAAGTAACTACAAACTGGGAGTTATCCTAACCCATTCTGAGAAACGAATGCGAGCCAATGCTTCGCTAAGGCGTAGCAGACTTTCTATTTGTCTAGGTGTTGCTGTGATCACCTGTCAAGATTGTGAATCCAAGGAAAATGAAAGATACTATCAGAAAGTTGGACAAGAACAGACAAGGTCACTAATGGCAACAAATACCAAAAGCCATGTATTGCAATAACTCCAACTGTTTTCGAGATCAAACAAAAGATATGCAACAATCTGGAGAAGTAGAGCATCAATCACTCGAAAATCAAGCAAGGGCATGTGCTCAAACGACCAGAATGTGGCGCTCTTACATAAACTTGTTAGGAAACGAAGACAAACTAAAGAGATAGAGAAGGCACTGAAATATACAAGCCAACAACATACTTTCTTGCTGCTGCCTGGAAAATTTCCTCTTCTCCTCATCTCAACATAGCCTCTAGTCAACTCTTCAGCGGCTTCGTCAGACAACTGAGGATGAATATACTTACGAGCATAGCTAATATATGCCGTCAACGTGCCAAAGTCCAAGGCATCATGTTTTGCACTCTGCAAGTTGACTAAAAATTTTGAGACAAACCATGACATTAGGTCCAAAAATCAAAGGCATTGTTAGAATTCCACAGACCTCAGGACTTTCAAAATGTAGAGAAACAATATGCTTGGCAAGATGTCTATCGGTTTGCTCATCAGCCTTATCCAAAATCAAGTAAATCAAATCAAACCTGAGAAATCATCCAAAAATTGTTAGAATCGACTCATTGTTGTCCAATTGTCGGAATGTCAACTAACAATAGCTTGCAACAGCCAGCAGAGAGAGAATAAAGACATCACATAAGAAACTAGGCAGAAGCTTATTCCTTACCTGGACAACAAGGTAGGAGGAAGGTGTATATTGTCGATGACAGACAACCTAGGATTATAGCGTGAACCAATAGGATTGGCACAAGCTAATACGGAAGTCCTAGCATTAAGGGAAGCAATGATTCCTGCCTTTGCAATGGAAACAGTTTGTTGTTCCATTACCTGCTTGAATAAACAAACAAGGTCATTCATCAAATATGATTGAAAGGCTAGAACTGAATATAGTACACATAATTTCAATGAAGAATCACAAATCAAACACGAATATATTTCCACACATAAGAACAAAAAGTAATAGAATGCATTTCTTTTTTAAATCCTCAATCAACTAAACAGGTACTTAAGATTAGAAAGAAGAACACCAAGGAGAAAGTAGAGACTAAAATCAGAGAAAGTAGGATTAAGGCTTTTGCAATTTGGTTTTTCGGTGTAGTGTGAGATAAACAGATAGACAGACACAATTAGGTGAAATGTGACTGAAGGCGATGAGCAATTTATGGAGAAAATGTACATTCAAAAACAAAATGTAGACTCCTTTTACACACGCAAGGAAAGGAGACAATAACCAACCTCATGGAGCATGCTCCTAGCATTTTCAGACATTTTGTCAAATTCATCAATACAACAGATTCCTCTGTCACTCAAGACAAGTGCTCCGCTTTCCAAAACCTGAGATATTGCATCGTATAAAATTAACACATACTTAAGATCCAATGAATGGGAAGAAAGGAGAAAGGTCGTACACACCGTTTCCCCAGTTTCAGGATCTTTGCTAACATAAGCAGTTAATCCAACAGCAGAACTCCCCCTTCCACTAGTATAAATTCCACGAGGAGACAGCTTGTGTATGTATTGGAGCAGCTGGGACTTACTGGTTCCAGGATCACCAACAAGAAGGATATTGATGTCACCTCGGAAGTTAGCACCCGATGGCAAACTCAAGGCATTTCCACCAAAGAGCTACATTTTGGTCATCAAATAACCAAGGTTATGAGTTATGAATATGAAATGTAAATGAAGAATAATAAGAGATTATCGAATCTACTCCTCTAAAAAGTGGGACGGATGATAGTCAAATATGACAAGTACCTGGCAAAGGAGACCTCTTTTCACATCATCCAGCTCCCAGATGTTTGGAGCCAAAGACCTTGTAAGTCTGTCATATATATCAGGCTGCTTAGACAGTTCCTTCAGTTGCTCTATCTGAACTTAGAAAAGAAGGTCAGCATGTATAAAGCAATTCTAGAACAAAAAAAAATGAATATACGATGAAGTACCTTAGCTTCATCAAATTGTACATCTTCTTCAACCCTCTGCGAAACATTATCAACTTCCATTGGCTCTTCTGTAAGCATTCTTGACTTATCGGTTTTCTTTATGTGAAGACAATCAATGTAAGTCTGCAAATAAGAGTAGACACCCACCATTTTAGACCAGGTCATGTCCAAGGTGATTGAACATGTTTCAACTCACAAACCAAACAACATTTGTACTTGCCTTAAATACTGATTTAACAGTTCTCTGAGTGGGCCCAATTCTGACGGTCATAGCTCTATAAATTCCAGTGACCTGGGGATGCAAAAACGTGTTAAACCCAACACAAACTTCTGCGACTTTCAGGAAATATCCTGCATTTAATTCTCACCTCAACTCTGTCACCTGGCTTTCCAGCATCCACTAGTTTGTCGTGCATCAACAAGCTCACCGTGTGCGGCGTTCCTCCATCAGGAATCTCATCAGGCGTCTCCTGAAGCCGCACAATCTGCTTATCAGCAAACCTAATTTTCAGAAAAAGAAGTTGATCAAAATGTTGCATTTGTATATAAAAAGAGTTGAATGTACAAGAAAAGGTGGTGTCAGTCTTAAAACAGCATCTCCTACTCTTGAAAAGTAGTGATCCTATCTCTCCCCTAAGATGTTAATTCCTTTACTGTTATTGGGAGATTTCAAGCAGAAAATATAACAAACTCTCTTTTCTCTCTCCAAGTTCCTTCTCCGTCTTTTTTCTCGGATTGTCTCTGTTGAAATATTCTTTTTTGGTATCACTGACCTAATGCCTTGGACTCAAGGATGGGCTCTAGTGAGACCATTTTACCAATTTTTTAGTTTTCCGTGATCTCAATTTGCTCAACACTGTCTCGATCAATAACTCATAAAGGAAGCAAACTTATGCCTAAGGCACACAGAGCCATTTGTAAATATAGGGGAGCGCACATAACATCAGAAGATAAGTTGAAACATTTGCTGCTAATGAAATTTTCATTCATAAAGATATTAACAGCCATCAAATTTGAACCAGTGGTCGAGCAACTAAATTGTACAGAGATTCACCTGCATCGGTTATGAACAAGAGTCATGGAGTTTTTTGCAAGGCACTCCTGCTTCAAGCATGTTGTTGGTTCACTTATACGACCTGTAAACACCCAACATTAAATGCAATACTTCATCTATAAAGAGCAGTAGATAGCACCATAAGCTAAAGTGAAGTACCTCTATCAACAACAATGGGGTCAGTGAAAAACCCACACACAAGGCATCTAAACACAGCCTCCCTAATCTCTGGAATTATTGAGCTGCATCGGATGATCATGCCCTTCAATGACACCATCTTCTCAATATCTAACCAGTTACAATAAAAGTCAAATATAAGGAACCCTATGACAACCATTTACAATAATCAAATAAAGGCATAGAAGATTAAGGAAAATCACAAAACTTACCTGAAGGGTTGAGATTTCTCATCGTAGTAGAGGACTTTAGATTAAAGATCCTTACTTGCACATGCTTCTCAAATAAAGGATTGATCAAACTTACAATATCCATCAACACAATATCAAAAATGGCCAAAACCTCAAGTGGGTACCTAACCATCTTAGCATACAAATCAGAATCATAATCAAACACGTCTTGAGCATCAACATCAAGCCACTCTCCTTCAACTTCAAGCACTCTTTGAACAGCTTTCATGTACTTCCCTTCCTCAAAAATCTCACTCCCTTGACTCTTATTCTCCCTAAAGTGCTTTAAAAACATTTGAATCGCAGCTTTCACATCCTGCACACTGATATTCGTTCCCCAAACGAATGTAGGTGTGGCCTCATCAATATCGTCCCCACCTTCAGACGACGGCAGGCCCTCGGAGGCAGAGGAGGGGGTGGCAGCAGCAGCACGGTGGCCGTTAGATCTGCTCCGGTGAGGGATAGGTGTCGATTCGGAGGAGGCAAATCGAGAGTGTTGGTGAGGAGGGGTGCCGTAATTTGACGGTGTAGAGACTCCACGTCGACGTCTATTCCGACCGTTGGCCGCCGGAGACGAGAATGTGTTGCCAATCGGACTCGAAATGGAGTCATCTGGAGAGGAAGATCCTGTACAAATTTCAACACAGAAAACCTCGACAAACTGAAATCCGACGAGCACCCACGTATAGATTCATACATATAGACACGTATGTACATAGAGAGATAGAGAGAGATACCGTTATTGAAGCGTGCAGGAGAGGAATCGGAGGCCATGATTGCCAAGAGATAGCACAGTGAACAGAAAATGAGTAATGGAGAGAAAGGTGCAAGGGGAAGAAGAGCTTTGAACTTGGGAGAAGGTATGGTATAATTTGGCGGGAAACGAGTGTGACTATCGCGCCATAAGTCGTTGTGGGCTTGATGGGCTTTTGAGTCACTGAACTGGGCATACCGACCTTTGTCTCTACAACGTTATAAATATCCTTTTGGGTTTGCTAAGGATCGGGGAATTATAGTGACGATCTTTTATTAATTTTTTATATTATTATTAAACTCTTTAATTTTTTTTAATTAAATTTAAATTTTTAAAAATATAATTTAGAAGTGAAAATATTTTAATTCAAAATAAGCCATATGTAAATTAAATAAGAATATAATTTTTTTTAGTTAAATTACATTTAAAAAACTTTGAAACTTATTGCGATTCAAATAAATAATTTTAATAGCGAACTAATTGTTAGTATTACACAAGATCTTATTTTAAAGTTTTTCTATTTTAAATAAAAAGTGATTTTGTTTGGTTCGTATAAAAATATAGATAATAATTAATTGGATCAATCGAGGTCTATTGTTAGCAACTTAAATTTATTTTTAAATTATATTAAATTCTAACCAAGTGATCTGAACTCAATTCGAGCTTATTGATTAAGATAGCAATAGTTTAAATTTTAAAAATTAAAACAACTAATGGAAAAAAATTGCAATTAATTAAGCTTTAAAAACAATCAAACATTTACACAAGCTAATAAAGCATTACAGACAATATGAAGAGAGTTAACCACAAGGTTTAGGTTTATGCAAGTTTAGATATTCTACATTTAAGTCCAAAACGCATGTATGGGAGAAGTGAGTTTGTGTAAGCTGATGTGTCATCTAATTTACAAGTATAGATTCTTATGGAACTGTGCTTGAGTAGTGCTTTTATCCTGAAATATGCGAAGGTTCCTCTCATCCCAAAAAACTTTAACAAGCAAGGAGAGTGCTATACAGAAGCTCCAACGGGCAGGGTCATCATACTGAAGTGAATCATACGTTAATATATAACTTAACAATGATATTTAGATGCACAAGAAGGGGGATTGAATTGTGTATTTTTTTTCGTTTAATCCCCTTCGTAAACGAATTAGTTAAAAAAAACTTTTTTCTTTTTACAAGAACTACTAAAAATTAAAGTTGTAAAGTATTTTCGAAAACTTGTGTAACAACAGTAAGACTGAAACTTGAAAGATAAAAGAGATTGAGAGTTGAGAGATTTCGACACAGCAATTTTTATACTGGTTCACCCCAAACCGTGGGCTACGTCCAGTCC